>JASJOG010000144.1:600000-882782 GCA_030142905.1 Heliopora coerulea
CTTGATGGCAATCTGGTACTATTTCAATATTACATTGCATTCTTCAGTTAAACAGAACAATGGAAGGAACCCCTTTGTACTGTGTCATATTGCCAAAGCACTTCACCATCTCCAAGGCAAAAGTACGCCTTAAATTTGTCCCTTACAGCATATGCATCAGCTGATGCTCTACAACCCATATCCATAATATTTTGCAGTGAATTACTTTCATGCACATTACTTTCTATTTCCTCAACATTAAAACTCTGTGAAGCAATCTCACATTTTGACTTTTGTATGTAGTTATGTAGAGCACAACATGCCTTTACAACTTTTTCAACTCACTGTGCATGTAAATTAATCCGCCTCTGAAAGATCCGCCATCTCTGTGCTAAAATTCCAAATGCATTTTCTGAGATCCTTTGTGCTCGTGACAAGCGATAATTAAAAATATGCTGATCAATTGGTATATTTTTTCCAGGATAAGGCGTAAAAGGTATGTCTTAAGTGGAAAGGCCTCATCGCCAACAATGACATAGGGCGTGGGACCAAGTGCAGAACCTCCAGGTAGGGCAATAGGAGATGGTAGATTCAGTTTTCCTGTTGCCAGTCCTTTACCAAGCAATGACATGGCAATAATTCCACCATCACTATTTGATCCATAACTGCCAATGTCCACAGCTGTGAAACAATAATCAGCATCAACCAATGCCAATAAAACAAGAGAAAATGTCCCTTTATAGTTGAAATAAAGTGAGTTGTTGGGAGGTGCCTGGAGAACTATATGTTTGCCATCTATAGCCCCGATACAGTTGGCGAAATTCCATTTGTTTTTGAATCTCTTAGATAAAGCTTGCCTTTCATCCTGTGTTGGCATTTTCATATATGAACTGGAGAGGCTTGTCCAAAGTGCTTCACATGTCTCCTCAACAATACCACCAACAGTAGATGCACCTACTCTATAGCTAAATCCTATAGTTTTGTATGAATCTCCAGTTGCCAGAAATCTGAAAAAAATAAGATAATATATCAAACAATTCGTATTTCACACCTGCAGACAATTCAAGGAGCTACGAGCGCCACATAACAGATAGAATTTCAGTCCATGAAGAGGTACAGTTCTACAGGTAAACAGTAACTTAAGTCATAAGATATTGTATTGGCTACATTAAGATTTATAATCCAAAAACGAAAACAGTTATTAAAATATATATAGCCTAGTCCAATGTAGTCAACTTAAATGCACTTGAAGGAAAATGATGAAATCTAGAGCTAGATGAGTTTTCTACTTTGAAATTACAAACAAAATATGGTGAAAAACTCTAATAACAATAAAATTGACTAAATAATACACTAATATTTTATCTTACCTCAAACAGATTGCCAATCGCTGCTGGGGACTTATTGCTTTCCTGTAGTTGGTGGTCATTTTACGGATGATAGGTCCAACAACTTGCAGCAAATAATTGAACATCCCGGTAGTCATTCTGAAATACTGGACGAACCTTTGCTCGTCGAGTCTGAGCTCTGGCACTAGGCGATGAAATTCACCATAATGCCGCCTCTTTCTTATTATGTCATGAACCCAGTTTTTTCGCTGTTTACGCCGTCGATTAGCCAGCAAAAGTAACAACATTTCCTCCTCCTCGTCAGCCATGTTGTTCGCACAAGAAATCGCGCGTGGTCTGCACGAAATACATGCAGCGCTTGACCGCGTGAATTGAGAAATAATTCGCTTCGCATTCGGTGTGTGTGGGCCTTTCAAGTCGTCGTCTGTTGGGCGAATTTTTTCGCGCGAATCAACTTACTTGTGTCATAGCATTTCAGCCAGAGCTAAGAAATGATCTATTCGATTTATACAAGAAAAAGTCAATTTGCGCGACAAAATTTATCAAAAAGGAGACGGACTTTATTATGCCGTAATAGTGTAAATGGCCCAGTTCGCGTCGTAGGAAAGATAGATCTTGTTTCAGTCGTATAAATGACGCCAACTTTCACCCCATAACTTAACCAGAGTCGGTCTCGAAAGAACATAGTCACTGTTCATTTCATGCCTCCTGCTATCATGATTAGTGAAGACAAAACACTATACAGTCGATAAATGAACGTGAAGAGATATCAAAATAACTCAGTTACGGTTCAATCCGAGAATTCCTATTCAGAGTTGTCATTCCGAAATTGTTCCAAATGATGATGGCCCGACAGGGTTACCCGATTTTACAACTTGATTTCACTCAGAACATTTCCCAAGAGGGGAAAGCAGAACTTCAAAACAATTCGGGAGAATATCTTTCTGAGGTGATCTAGCGATGTATTCCGAATGGAATATTTGACTTTTGCTCAGATCCTGTCAATCTAATTCTGATGTAAACTGGTCCACTGAGGGAAGTCGCACATTGCAATCACGTTTTTAAATCCTGTATAATGCTACAAACTTGAGGCTTGGAAGAATAGCCACACAACTGAAAAAAGCCAGCTTACGTCACCAAAAATTCGACTCATTTGATTTCTTGCATTTGCAATTCCATAGCTGCTGCATCGTCTGTGCAAAAGCGGCTACTGGTGCGGTTTATGTCATAACCCGGCGATGCAACATATTTTCAAGAAAGTGTAACGCCCGTGCAAGCAAAAAATCATACGTGGAGCTGTGGCTAAATGTTATATTTAATGCTGGGGCCTAACTGGCCATCGAATGTGTCGCTAACGTATCTTCTAGCTAGGGATTTCCCGATCAAGTTATTTTGCCCCCGATCCTGATCCAAGTCATTTAATATGGAATATCTGCCGATACCGAGTCCCGATCCGATACTTCTATTTTCCTAGATAATACAGTTGCACAGTACACTTCAAATACTTTAAAGTTATTAAAATCAATCCAGTGTATATGCTTGACAACTGAATAGGTCTGCAATACATTAAGGGAAATACTTCCACACTGCAGACATTTTGGCCGCGTTCTGCCGTTCACCGCTGCGCCCTGCCACAAATTGTGCTCACCGTTTACGACAGCTAACGTAATGTTGCATAAGGATCGGATTAGGTTTGTACTGAAAATATCCGATACCGATACTTGAGATCGGATCGGGACATCCCTACTTCTAGCCTTATGATTTGAGAGGTTTATCCCTGCTGCGCACATTCCAATTCGCACCATAAATAACAAAACTCAGCTAATCGGATCTTCTTTGAGATTTTAACACCACAGTCCAGGAAACTGCGGTTCAGCAGAAGACTAGAAAGTTCGAAAAAACAAAAAATCCGCAAAATATTTGTCGCAGGAAAACAATTTTCCCCAAAGAGAAACTTTCATGTTTTATCAGCAGGGACCATTTCACTCGCATTTGAGTAACCATTTTGGTGCTTTACAGCTGTTTATTTTTAACGAACAATGCACGTCGGAATTAAGCTAAAGCCCTGGCCAAACGAATGCAACATATTCAGCATTGTTGAATTCAACTTTGTTGGATGGTGTTGGACTGCGTGGCCAAACGAATGCAACATCTTGTGAGGTGCAGAGTCAAATTGAGATTAGAGATCTGGGACGAATAATGATCCCGAATTTTAGGTCAAACTACCCGTTGCGTTTGCCTGAGAGATGCCACTTGCTGCGCTTGCACGAGTACAACAACGCTAAAGTGCCCGGCCAAACGAGTGCAACTTTGTTGTACACGCATGAGAACAAAAGAAATTTTGAACGATGTTGAATCAACTGTTTGATGGAAATCAAATTTCGTTCAACATCATACATCATGCAACATGATGGCTAAACTTCGTTCAACATGTTGCATTCAACAATGTTGGACGATGTTGAATCGCGATGTTGGACTCGTTCGGCCAGAGTTCAAGTTCAATATGCAGAGAACAGAATCTGGTAAGATTTTGGTTTCGTTGGTCTTTGTGCATCTGTGAACTAAGATATTTTAATCTTGCGCAAATGCAATTAGTGCTAAACGATATTAACTAACATTAAAGAACACGTTAATCCAACACAACTTCTGTCAGAAAGCATGTCAAAATACCCAAGACAAGACAAGCATGGCCATGTTGAGGGCGTCTACATGAGTTCAATGACCACGAAAAGATTGGGTATAGCAATCGTTACTCTTGCTTGTTGGTAAAGTGTCATTGTTCTTGAGTCAAGGAACTTTTCCACTGAGTCTTTGGCCCAGGGATTTCTACGTTGAATTAAGGATTCATCACATAACTACGTCAAAGAATTTCCGTTGTTATGAAAAGGAAAGCCGTTTAATAAAAGTAGCCCCACGAAAGCACAAACTGACACAAATCGGAAGACGACAAAGTTCTTGAAGATTCGTTTATCTCATCAGTGTAACACGTCTTTAAAATTTGCTAACGTTAAAACAGGAAGCCTTGTCGTCATTTCCATGACATTGTCAAAAAGCCATTTTTTCAATTATTGCAAACAACTTCTTGGCATACCAATGATTTTTTATACACGGACCAGCAATGCATAGACCTGGCGGACATACATTTTAAGTAACGTGATTGTACCAAGCACGGCAAATACCAGGTATTAGGGCTTGGGTAGGCACTCATTTATCTAGGTCAAAGGAGCATATAAGGGGGAAGCAATGGGGCAAATGCCATCTCCCATCCCCAACTGGGGGGGAAAATTCTTTATTACAATATTACAATGCATTTATCTTGTGAAAATGTTATAATTTTTGTAATATTTGTGTTAGGAAATGCCTTGGCTTTTAGATAGAAACATTTCCTGCGACGTCCAATTCAAGAGTGTACTTGTTTCCTATATTGCTTCCCCTTTAACACATAAGTTGTACTTCTTTTTCAGAGATTTTGTACTGATGCACAGTCCCTAGGATGTTTGAAATGATAAAACAATACTTTTGTTGAGCACCGGCACATATGTAAGCCCTCGCATGGGCACTGTTTCTTAAAAGAATCACAGTTGATTGAGCTGATTTGAAAATGTTTGATTTGGACGGGTTACGGAGTACTACAGAGGCCGATAAGAACACCTCTCCAAATAAACAAATTCCTTCCCCTAAGAAATTAGGGCAACGTCAAAAATGCAATGCATCCCCAAAACAACCACAGCATATAAGAAAATACGATATATAGTCTTGAAGAAATATCCCACCTCTTTCCATGAACATATATCATCGTCAAACACAATTATTCCTCCGTTGGAATATCTCCTTTGTCTCTCCCGGCAAGTTTTGGCTACAAAATCAAGTCCCTTCTCAGCAGGAGGAGAAAACTCGTAACTTGTCCGTGGCAACACAACGCTTCTCCATCCAAATACGTACGTGCTTTTCCGCGGAGACAGTTCCACAGATTGATCCCCGATCGACTGTTATCTTTTCTCCGACGCGGTGTTTTAGTCCCCAGCCCCCAGGCACGACCTCTGGGTAAGTTATCCGTAACTCTCAGTATGTTTGGGAGTTTAACTTTTGCCCCGAAATAAAATACCAAAGGGTCGCCACCATTTGTGCAGAGGTAATGCGATAACTCTTTCTTGGCGGTAGGTTTTCCACTTAGTGCAAAATAATCCGGCATTAGCCATAGTAAAATAGTCCGGTGTGAGCCAGAGGGATTATAGTCCGGTGTTAGCCACAGTTATATACTCAGTCGTTAGCCAGAATAAAATCGTCTGGCGTCAGTCAGAGTAAAATAGACCGATGTTATGTAGTGCAAAATAGTCCGGTATTAGCCATAGTAAAATATGGCTGCACTCAGGTCTGTTTTGAGGTTTAGCGTACAAAGGGTTGCAAAGTTTGAGTCTCGACTCATGTTTCCCTGGAGCAATTGCTTCGTTCCTTAACAGTTTAAATCGTCAAAGGAAACAAATTTAAAAGCGCGTGATATAGGCGAAGCTGGGTCTGAAGTTATCAGCGAAGAACTTTTATAATGAAATCTGGGAACAGTTGTTTATTTAAATACAGTTTTCAAATACGTTGATACCATGGTGATTGGTAATTTACGATAAAGTAAGAGAAAATGAAAATGAAATATACGCACTAAAGAGGTATACACAGTTACCAAAGACTGTTGGACCGTTTTGTTCTTAAAAGAACTGCATGAAACTTAAAGAGGTACAATACTACACGCAAAGAGTAGGCCTAAAGAATTACGTAGTATTTTACCTCTTTAAGTTTCATACAGTTCTTTTAAGAACTTAACGGTCCAACAGTCTTTGGTAACTGTGTATACCTCTTTAGTGCGTATATTTCATCTTCATTTTCTCTTACTTTATCGTAAATTACCAATCACCATGGTATCAACGTGTTTGAAAACCGTGTTTAAATTTGTTACCACTACAAAATCGCTGTTTTATTAGTTGTTCATTTCATATCAGTCAAGTACTTTTGATGGAAACCTCGATGTCAAACTGTCACGGACTTTTAGTAGCTCTTAATTTGACCTTTAGAGCGGTTTCTGTGCATTTCAGAACTCACAGAGACACTTTACTAGACTGTAAGTGTAAGAACCTTGAAAGATTTTTCAGTCCAGTGGCTAAATACCTCTGACTCTCCGTACTAGTTCAAAAGACAAATGGGTAACTATAAATTAACCGTTACGGTGGCCATGCAACACCACTAGTCCAGCATTGCGCACATACCTTTATCGACCAGAGTTCATATCTGAACTGTTGTTTACCAGTGGTGCAAAATCTCCGCTATGTTGAACGACAACCAGCCTACCCACTCCAGGAACTACTACAGTTGACGAGAGTCAGGTCCTGTTAAAATGATAAAACTTTATTATACACGGACGTTACTCACTAACAAGTTGAACGAAGATACTTTACATATACTTATGCTTTCTCCGCTTACATTTCCCATTAAGTTATTTCCGGAAGATATGGGATCATGTATAGGATTGCACTTTCGTAGCTTAATTCGGCTAATTGTTCCCAAATATTTCCTGTCCCGTTTGTTTGCTTACAGTTTTGCGAAGACACACACCAGGACCGAAAATAGAGGATGACATGATATTTACGACAGTTCCGAAAGCGCTTTCGTCACCGAAATTTGATGAGGTTATACCACTAACCCCGGTCTATTCTAACAGTGAGTTATACCTTTACGACACTCCCCCATGGTGGCATTCGGGTGCCAGAGGGTGGAAACTCTTAATAACGTTCTCAGTTGTATTCATCAAGGTGCTAATTGTAATTTAATGAAGTGTACTAGGGTTCAAAAGGCCAGCGAAGGTTTGTTTAAATGCTTTAAGCATTTGCGTTAACATTCGCCCAACATTTATTGAGACACCTTCGATAATCCTGCATGACAATGTGAAAAGGCCGTTTAAACAGTTCCAACATCGTCCTAACATTTTTTTTTCAATATTGTCGCGAACGAAGAACCAGGTCATGATTTTTGAAAGAAATAAGTTTATTAGCAGGACTAACGTTTCGTTACGTCTCGCAACATCATCAGAGTATGAATAAATTAAACGAGTATCGTATTTACAACGTTAGAGATATAAAGTTAGGTGTTATACTCTGACGATGTTGCGAGACGCTACGAAATGTTAGCCCTGTTAATAAACTTATTTCTTTCATAAATCATGGCTTTATTACGTGTACTTTGCCGGGCATTAATATTTCTCCTAACATTTTGAAGTGCGCATGCTTGTGTTTGACAAATATTGAAGGAAGTCTTCAAACGATTCCAACACTTTTTAAAATTTTTCAGAGCCAACAAAATGAAGTAATGTTGAAACAAAGTTTAAACGACCCCAAATGTCCCAACATGGTCGTATCTTCCAACATGTTACAACGTGATTTCGGCTATCGAAATACCAGGCGGAAACCGAAGTCTGTTAATAAAAATTATTGTCAATCATTGACAATTCATGTGTATTGCTGTAATCGTGTAGGTTACTTAAGTCGAGAAGTTTTTATAAACATATCTTACTGTGATATTGCTTGTAAAGTGACGAAACTTTAGTTCTTATTAAAGCATTTTCAAAATATCCTGATGTGCTTATGTGCGACATGTCGTTCCTTAAGATTATTTGCTGGGCAATAATTTTTATTACCAGACTACGTTACAACGTCGTTGTACACCCGTTCGAATGATCCCAACGTTTTATTCAACAAGTGTTGGCAACCTCATTCCCAGGCTATTTTGCCTCTGTGGTGGAAGGTCAGTAAAACGGCCCAAGAATTAGTCAGTCAATATTACAATCTGATCGGCCCTGTCAAAATCAATTAATTCACCCGGAATATAATCTAGTCATTTAAATCTGGGAGTTGAGAAATTTTTGTCTCTTGATTTTGTCGTTTATTTAAAATTACGGCTATGTTATAAAGTCAAGGACTACATTCGGAACTTGATATACTGTATATTTGAAACTTTTTAAATATTATTCATATATGAGGGATAATGGCCGATGTATAGTACAATGTCGTGGCTGGTAGCTATTATGACGAGACTTTTACATCAGCAAGTTCGTTTCTTACTCAACAAATGACTGAAGAACTGAGTTACGTAAATGATGATAGTAAAAACAGTATAAAAGTTAATCGAATAGTGCGCGATATCTGTTTGGATAAATTACAAACAGAGTTTCTTCGAGTTAATTTTCGGGTTTTATCTAAGTTATCTTTAGAGTACAAATTCGTAACGGTTATGTGACAGTTATGTAGGGCGTAGCTGTCACAAATTTGTAGTCTGAAGATGGTTTAGATAAGTCGAAAATTCACTCAAAGAAACTGTGTTTGTTATTTATGTAAATACATAATGCACACTATATTCGGTTCATTAACTTTTATATTATTGTTTTTACTGACGGGCGGATAGCCACTGAAAGCCTGAAGTACGTTCAGTTAATAAAATAAAAATGAAATGCTGTTAATATTTATTGCTGTTCCGCGCAAGACTCTCGTCACGGCGTAGACAAAAAAAAAATTAACGAGTTTCTAATAAAGGAATAAAGAAGTAACAGAAATTTAAAAATATAAAAATTAAATAAAAAGGATTTAAACAACAGCACGCGATAGAGAATTAGGGAAATGGTGTTTTTTGGACTATATGATCCCAGAGTCCCCTGTGATTTCTTGAGCACTTAGATCTCGCCCCCACCAGACTCAAACTGTTCCGCCGCCATTGACCCAAACCATCTGAGATTCTCTTCGTGCATGATTTATTGTTTAAACGTATCAATGAAGTTCGACCCCCAGGGCCTTCGATTTACTGCAAGCTTTTGCAAATTGTAACTGATTTGAAACAGTTTACAAGACGTCTTAAATGTGAATAACTATCCTAACGAATTTCTTCATTACTCGTTGACTATGAGAGTGAACGTCCAGCGATGAGTTTTGCCATTACCCCGCATATTAAAAAAGTCACTGAGCGGATAAAAGAATCTTAACTGGTATCTGTGGCATTTTACAACGATTACCAGTGAAGAAAAAGCTAGAAGCGTAACTTTTGAATGGATTGTGTGTAATAACTGTGATCAGAAATACATCGGACAGAAGATGCATTGTGGACGTTTGGGACTGATGCTCCTTATTTAAAAAAGAGGATAAAGCCATGTCGGAACAAAGCTGCCAGGATAGCTACAAGACTGCGTGGGCGAACCAATTGGTATTAACATTTCTTGGCAGGATGTCTCCCCTTGACAAGTAAAATCGTCTGGAATAAATATAGATGCCAAGTAGAATAGGCGTAGAAGAGCCAGTCAGTCAATTGAGTGTAGAATATTTATTTACAAAATTACAGCCATTGTCGAGTGCTACGGATATGATTAAAGACTTTGTGTGGGACACATTGGAACTGAGAAGGGAAAAGGCCAGATTAACGCTTATGTATAAATTAAGCCATAATTTAATTGATACAGACAGTAAAGTATCTGATCCTTCATTCTGAGGGTCGAACGAGAAAAAGTCATCAATATAAGTACCATATCCCATACGCTCATACGGACGTTTTTAAGTTTTCTTATTTTCTAAAACCTTTTTAAGATTGGAACAGTCTCCCCGAGGAGATTGTGAACTCAAGTTCTTAGACTCTTAAATTTAATTTGTCGACTTTTTTCGTGATTCACCTAAGTGGTATTGGTAATTCTTAGTCCCCTATGAATTAGGTAGTTTGTTTTATTTTTATCTAAGAGTCTTATGAACTTGGCATATTGTGTTGTTTTTTATATTTTTAGTTCTCATCAGTCGGCGTGATGTTATATGATTTTACCGACTTAACTTATGTAAATGTAAACGTTATGCATCTTAAGTGTCGTCGCTAAGACCACATTAAATATTCTATGTTGATTGGCATGAATGGCTCTTCTACGCTTATTCTGCTGGACATTGATATTAATTTTAAGATCCCGTTTCCCGCCTGGGACCGTGGCAGAAAAAGACCGTGGTGAAAACCCATGTCTCATCAAACTTTCGCCATACAAATACTTCAGCAAGAACTACAGACTGATCCAACACATAATCCTTTTTTATGGACTACATGTTTTGCATGTTGTGTGATAATGCACTGCATAGTATCTGTGCATGTCATTAAATGTTACGTTTTATCAAAGAAGAGACCAGAAATATTACGAGGGCAAAGTCGTGCATGATCCCTCATTCTCGAGACATTGCTTTCAAGGAAAAATGAAAACTTGTCAAGCTGACAAGCACGCTGGGCGAGTCCTTTGTTCGTAAACATCAACGTTACGAACGCATCCAAGTTTCTCAAATCAGCTACGGTTAGAAATATGGACGAATTAAATGATCGCAACTAATTGATCAACGTAACTATTTTTCGATAGTACGAACACCAAGTCGAAAAGAATTATTTGCTGTGAATTTCGTGTTTAATGAGTACACTTTGCACCATAGAGCTGTTGTTAAGATTCACGTTCTCTGCGCTTGTTAGAGTGCAGAAACAATCTCGAGAATCTGTGCCACTGTAAAACTATTTTCCCAATGAAATGGTGGCTTATATGCAGTAGTTTCTGTTCCTAATACTTAAAGCCTTTATACATTTATATTTGTTTCTCCCTTTAACAAACGCAAAATCCTTGCAACGTTCTCCGAAGCCCGACTCAAAGTGTGCGTTTTTGCGTGTATCATACACGTGTAAGGCCTGACTTCTCGAAAGATCTCAACAGTCCGTTGCCTTTTCACGTGTATCACTTAATGCGTATCATGTGTATCACCACGTGTATCACTTGATGTGTATTACGCGATCACCGTCATTTGTCTCTACAACGCCAACGCGTTATTATTGAAATACGAGCCTGAGGGCTTTACCGAAAGTCCAAAGTAGGAGGCTTTTTGAAAAGATAAGACAAGCCTGTTTAGCATACAAGGATCTTAAACTCTTTCAACGAACTTTCTGTTTTGTGACGTAGTGGTTTAGGTTTACTAGCTTGTTTTTACCTATTATTTCATGTTTTTTGAATCTGTTCATCTAGTTTTCTGCTTAAAATAGTCGATAAGTTGCGGGAACCACTCAGCATTTTAATAAAATACAAAGCAACGGTAACTCCGAATGCTGTTAACATTTTTATTGATTCACTGTTATTTAGAGTGAATAAATTGATTCATTCAATGAAAATAACAGTAAAAATGTTAACAACATTTGAAGTTACCATTGTTTTGTATTTCATTGTCGAAAAGATTTAACTACGTCTTTAGTAGTTTGGTGTGCTGAATCTTTCGTAAAACGTATGGTACGTTTTACGATTCAGTTGCTACCTGAATCAGGTTTGCCTGTCTTCAAATCAACACAGTAATTTTCCTGCCAAAACTTGCCGGTCTGCACCATAAAAATATTGCACGGCTAGGCTTTGGCCGATTGTTCAAGGATAATTTTTGGCATATTTGGAGCAAATGAGCATAATTTTCCAAAAAAGCACTACTCGTGCATAATTAAAAGATTTTCGCACGTTCTGAAGCATAAAAGTCACTAACATTGTCATTGAAGTGATCCATCTCAATTTTAAAAAGGCCAACTTGACCGTGACCTTGACCAACGTTTTATCGCAGTATTGAAAAATGTTCAAAACGTTCAACCTCGAATGTGCTAACATCCATCTTGCTGTTTTCGACAAAGTTCTTCTTGGTTTGTGTGGCTCAGGCTTTTTTCCAAATCTTACAGATTTTCGCTGCGAAATCGACAATGTTTCTCTCCCTAAAAGTCCCTCCACCCAGGTTATAACTCTTTAAAAATGCTCTATGAACGTATTATCTGCGAGAGCGGTGGAAGAGGGAAGACAACGGGTTTTATAGTCCCGTGACATTTCAGGTAAAGGAGATTGCTGCTGTTAACCACGCTATAACGCACACTTATCAACCATAAAGCCGGATTCATGTCAAATGCTGTGTTACCTTGCATTACAAAATGCTTTCCTCATTGAATTATTGGTCAAACCTTGGTAGGTAAGGAATTTTTCGGCAACAGCAATAACCAAGCTACTTTTCTCGATATGGAGTCTATATAAACTGGAAAAAAATTTTCGAGCGTTAGAATCGCACACTTTAAGACTTAGCCGGGACCAGGTGGGAAAAATGCTACTATTTAGCCTCGGGCTGACAGGGAAAAGCGTCAAGGTAAAAAGCCTTTATTTATACTGGATAACCCTATCAGCTACTTAAGTTGTTCTCCCTAGAGGTCCAGTAAGGGCCACCCCTCATGGGTCCAGTGTTACTACAGGAGGGAACTGGAATACCCTGAGAAAACCGGCGGTGCTTGGCAGAGTCAAACTGGACAACATTCAACTCACATGTGAGCAAGGTAACTTTAACCAGTCAACTGCAGGGAGCCGGAATCCAACCCTAGTCACAATGGTGAGATACGCGTACACTACCACTGTGCCACCAGCAACCCACGATCCTGAGAATCTTGTGAAGTGCATTGCCAACTGGGCAATAATGGCCGTTGCCGTTAGCAAGGTTACGAGTTATGTATTTATATTTTATATTCAAATGATCGAGTATGAATGCCAAAAATTTTGTAACGTCCAGGGTGTTTATTACAAACTCGGTGCCTTCGACGAGGCGCCCATTTTAGAGGGGCGTTTAACTGCGACGGGACGTTTATTTTCGGGTGCTTGCTTTGGATCAGTTGATGAGGACACGTTCCTATTTATAGTTAAGGGATACGTTTACTGCTGTGTGAGACGTTCGTATACCAATTATGAACTGATAAGAGCTGGGGAACTGAATTAAACTTTGTAAGGTTGTCGTAGGATACAGTACAGTCAGTCATTGCACTAATACTTAAGAGTAACATATGTCTGTAAGTAAGCTGGTACGATAACTGTCACGATTAGAACAGTTTGCAGTAGGGAAATAAACATCATATAATAAAGAAGATACGACTCCGTGAGTGACTTAAACCAGTACGCGAATTAAAGTTTCTTTAATTCTTTAACGCCCAAGGTCCGATGTATTGGACATCTAAGAACAAAAGAACTAGCGAGAGAACAAAGGAAAAACAGAGAGAACAAAGAAAAGAAAAGAAATTCGGGTGTTAAAGCGTCAAACTGATTCTAACTTTAATAATTTAGAACATCTTTAATGACTAACGTTTCGCCGCCACACACAATATCGTCAGAGTGAAAGGCCAAGGGATTACAATGTATGGCGATACTTCGCTCAACTGAGTCTGAATTTAAAGACGGAGTGATGGAGATAGAGACGTTACGCCATCATTACTAAAAAATAGGTTCGTGTACGTACATGCGTCAGCTGTTGTGAGAATGCGTTCAGTTGTGTTAGGAGGGCGACTACCTGGCCACCATATGGTTGATCATGAACTTGCTCATGAAAATCAGTGGATTTATAAGGTAACTCAACCAAAATGGTAAAAATGACTGAATACTGGAGGTGGGCCTTGGATAATTAAGAGGTTTCTATGGATTTTTGAGTTGGGTTCGATTAAGCATCGCATCAAGTATCGATAAAATAATTTACAAGCCCTTGACATTGGTGTCGTAAAAATCGTCTTACATCTCAGCCAGGAAAATCAGAGCTTATGTTCTTAAATCGTAGATCTTTCATTGGCCTGTGATTTTTATATCCCCAAACATTTCAGAAATCGTTATACCCAATTTTTTGTTTAAAAAAGGCAAACCTTGAAACGAGGCCTCTTTTGGCGATTGCTTTGACACTTCGTACGACAGTGTGACCGCGAGATTTTGAGTTCAGTTCTATTCCAAATGTGCTACTGGAAATGTTATTATGCACACAATTTTGAAATTGACGCTGTTTTGGGGGGAAAATTTTTATGGGGGGAGCGAATTTAAAATTTCAGTGCAAAGCGTTTCTGACAAAGGTTACAGGGTGTTAAATTTTATGGCCTTGTAATTTAACTCGTGTAGGGAAGACTTATCGCTTCCTGTTAAGCAACAGCGAAATGGAACACCGCTCTCATACGCCAAAGGAAGCAGTCATATATTTGCGATTTTTGGTGAGCTATTCACACTACGTCGACAGTAAACAGGCATGGCTACGCCTTCGCTCGCAATGTCTTTCGAATGAACTTTAACGACAGCCTTGACTTTTCTCTACAGACTGATTCTAACGAGCACGTTGGCTTCCTTTAGCTTTTTGACTAGCACAATGGTTTTCTTCATGGATCAAGTCTGATCGAAGTTTTGTTCAGTGTAAGCACGTTGGCTTCTGTGAGTACTGACGAACTCACATGCATAAACCTGTCCACCTAAAGACAGAAGTAAAAACCCAATCATATCTCTGAACATCTCTTAACCACGCACACATTTTGAATAAAAACGGTCGCAACGACTGACTTCTTGAGACACGATGCTCGTCGCAAAGTTAAAACTTCGTATCCAGCGTCCTCAATCCGCACTCACCAACTTGCTATTACGTCACAAAACGTCGTCTCGAGATGACCAGTCCACAGTCAGAAACATCAGTCGATGGCATAGCGTTGCCGTTGTTTAATAACAGCAGACGCAAAAGGCGAGTGCCACGTTATGGCGACGATGTTGTTTTTCTTATGAAGTTAAACACGTTCCGCAGTAACTCCTCCTTTCAATTAAACGCCCGTGGCGTTTGATGGTATTTGAGACTCCGAGGGATGTGTTAGTTCGAGTAAATAAGGTACTTGTAAAAGGAAGACGTCCCCGAAAAGGCGGTCGGGCAGATTGCGAAGCTATCTATTGTGAAACTTTGTCACGGCTTAACGTCAAATGTACCGGGACATCCTGGCCTGCTTCACAAATGTGTACAAACATTTGCATGCTGATGGTTCAGATTTTAGAGCATAAAAGCGAGAAGTTTCGTATTGTTCACAGTCAGTTGTCAAGTTTATTTGGGCTATCTAAACAACACGAAATAACAAGAAACTATGTCTGAAATTATGATATCGCAGCCAAGTAATCTGAGAGCTAACTCCATTGAATCTAAAATAATACCCTGAAATTATGTAACCGTAACTAAGTATTTAGTATGCAGATTTCACTGGATACCTATATATAATACCCGGCAGATATTACGTAAGAGTATGAAGGAAGATGATTTAGAATTAGGTGAGGACCGCACAAAGACCAGTGTCCATAACGAAGTAGGTTCAGATGAGGACAGTATAAGCTAGGTGACATAAATTCATTTCTCAATTTACTGGTGGAAATCTTGGCCGTAATTCTATTCTGGAGGTTATAATAAGCTAGATTGGTAAGTCCAATGAAACGCGATTGTCAACTTAAATTCAAGTCCGTGTAATTTAATTTATACATATCTGGGACTTCAAACTTGTTCGGCAGACTGCAACTATTAAATACAGCACTTGAAATAGGCTCATGGTTGTACTCGTCCCCAGTATATCTGGGTAATCCAGATCCATGAAACTTCGCGAATCTCCCGTTATGTTAGGTGGATTGGTATGATGAGGTGAAAGAGGATTGGGGTAATTCCTACCCATCTGACCAATTCACAGGAATATGTACAGGAGTAGTACTGATTACATGTTGAACGTACCATCGTCCATGGAACATCTGTGGCCCTTGCGTTCTTAATAGCATGCTTTGTTCGCCTATTTACTCCACGAATGGGTCGGTTGCAAGAGCAATCTATGAGAACGGAAAGCTCGTGTAATCCGAAGAGTTTCAACGCGTTTCTCATTCAGTAGCTTTTCGGCGGCTGATCATATAAACGTTTATGATTACTCAATCCATCAAACCTAAAACTGTTATATTTACTTAGGAGGAAATTTGGGGGTTGGATATTTGGAAAAATTTAAGCCTGGGCTCAAATCTCAAGAGCTGAAATTTTCGTCTTGTAAACGTGAAACAACTTTGTAACACACTTCGTCGTGAGCCCGAGCTGAAAATCTCCACATCATTAGCCCTTGAACCACAGGAATTCCAGCATTTAAGAAATTCATTAGCAAGGCACGAGTGAATAAAATCATAGTTCATGAAGATTTAAGGCTGGACTGCTCAAATGGCGGCCCGCGGGCCAGATCCGGCCCTCAAGCTCATTCTGTCCGGCTTTTGAGGAAGTCTACTTACGTGGAAAAAATCCGACAACAATTTAGCAAGAAAAACGTCAAAATCGTTAAGTGAAAATTATTTAGCCGAATCCAGCAGAGTCGCTGCGTAGGGCACAAAAGTTGCGTGACAACCAGAAGTCTGGGACCAACGCTAAATTAGATTACTCACAAGGGCTTTCTTAGGAACAAACTGGCCGATATAGTAAGCTGAATGTAAGCCGAGTTCTTTTGAAAAGAAAAGTAGATACAGAGAATCGCATATTTAATAAGTCTTGGACTGATGCGTTTGTATTTTCATTTGATACCACGTCACAAAAGCCAACATGCTTAATTTGCCAAGCTATTGTTGCTGTGAATAAAGCAGCAAATCTAAAACGGCAACACGAAACCAAGCACAGTGAGTTTGTTGCCAACTTTCCCATTGGTAGTGAAGCCAGAAAGAACAAAATTCAAGGGTTACACAGGTACAAGGGTTAGCAAGGGTTGTCTGGCCCTCGAAAAAAACCCTACTTCCTTGTCTGGCCCTCGAGAAAAAACATTTGAGCAGCCCGGATTTAAGGTTTCGTGATAACACCACTATCTTATTCGCTCGTTTCGGATTCATCCGGGTAGGCTACGAATTCTCCGGATTCGTAGGCTATCCGGAGACTTCTTCGGATTCAAGGTAGCCGTTTAAACTCAACTAACGAATCCGATATAGAAAACCTCCGAATTGCTCACGAATCCAGATAAATATGAATCCGGAGAATACTTTAATACTGGATACTTTGAATCCGGAAAACTGAGACTCCAGAGAAACAGTTTATTTGAATAACAGCCGAAGTGGCCAGTGGTGGAACAACTTTTTTATTAGAGGCTGTAATAAACAAAGAATGGAAAGAAATTTTTGAAGATTTACGTCCATTCTTAGGCAAGAAAGCACTGTTTGCGTTAACACAAGGATACAACAAACCCAGGTACTATTTCCTATGTAAACGAGCAACGAACCCGAATACAATTTATGTGTGAATCCGAAGAATTTTTCAATCCGAAGAATTTTGATGTAGTGTAAACTTAGCCCAAGTTACGCTTCTTTCCGATCGACCTACCGCTTCTATGGTTACCGTTTTTATATTTCACCCGTCTGAACCTTCCGCGACTGAAGTTCTCCTCTTGACAAGTTAATTTGTTTGGTATGAGCCAGAGTAAAATATTAGAGCTCGATTGTCCTCAGTCGGGAAAATGTAAACCATTTAGGAAGTTGTCTGGCAAATTAAATGAACTGCAGGTTGATAATTTTATACTTAGGAACGCTAACCACTGGAACAAGTGTTTTGCAGTAAAGAGGTGGGGTGTTATTTTTGGCTTGCACCTACTAGACAAAGAACGATAAAACTATGCAATAAATAAGAAATACATTAGACTTCATAGTAGTGTGTACTATTTTATAACGCTAAATATCAAGTATTAGCTGCCACCTATCGGGCCAGCAGAAGAATGTTTCTTACAAGGGAATGAAGGTTTCTTTTGCATTGGAGTTTTTTTTTTTTTCATTTGACTAATCTGAATTTCAAACTGACGCCATACCCTTCAACTAACATATTCACGGCATGCATGAACAATCGGGTCATTCTACAGGGTGTATCAAAAAACCGCAAACTCTTTTGCAATCAGATATTTATGAAAGTTGCATAATTTAGCACTAATTGATCCCAAGGGTGCGTAAACACAATTCATGCTTGGGGATGTCGAAATTCGTACTGTGTGGTTATTCTAATAACAAGGAAAATTATAACGTATTTTCAAATCTCAGAAGCATAATTAGTTGCACAGGCATTGAAATGCTATTTGCAGTATCTACTTATGCAAATTATAGTGTTTGCAGTTTTTTTGATACACCCTGTAGAACAAACCATTCAGGCCAAAACAAACTCAACATCGACTTAATCAAAGCGATGGCGAACAGTGAAGTGAAATTACGTTCAAGTCATACATCTAAATATAGGCTGTGAGAGTTTACGGCAGGAATTGAAATTCCTATCAGTACTAGTTTGCATGTCGAAAAAACGAACAGTTTACTACAGAACACAAAGGTAAGTACTCAAGGCGAAATTCATTAATTGCTCGTCATGTCCAGAATTTGTTCACGGTATCCTCTTCTAACAACAGTGCTCTTTTCACGATGGTTTTTCTGGCTCGAATAACCTGCAGTGTTGTCTGTTAAGTGCTGGATCTTTTGACATGCAAAACAATTGGCCAATATCGTGAATTAGCCATAATTGTCTTTTTGATGTCCCGTGTTCCTTTAGGACGTTTTCAGTCAATCCCCAGGGGTTCAAATAACAAATGTCATGATGGCCACCGTGGTGCACTTAACCAAAGAAGACCAAAATTAATTTATTACGCCAATAAGGAGTCAGTGACGTCAAATGGAATCGCTCTGTTTGCAAGAGAACTAATAGTCGTTGGTATAGCAACCATGCTGTTGAAAGCGTACCTCCCTATAAATTATGGAGGGATCGACGGGTGCGTTCTATTTCGCGACCTTAAAGCTTTGTATCGTAAACATGTTAAGAAACTGTGTCTACGATAGATTTACATTAAAGAAAGAGAGAGCAATATCTAGAATAACATTAGACTTCCAGCTGACTCAAAATTCATACGTACCTTATTTACTCGAAAAACCGCGGCCCTCGAATGAGCGCCGCACATGAGATCTAAATTATGAAAATAAGCACACACCCCTCTAGAAGAATGCAATGATGTTGAAGAAGCTAGTCCCGCGATGCAGGTGCTTGACCTCGATCAAACTTAAATTCAATCGTGGATAAGATAGTGATGTTAATAGTGACGATACATTAGCGAGCGTCTAGTTTTTCTTTTTCTGATTGTTTTCGTTGTTAGAAATAAAAAAATGTTACGTTTTATCCAGAATAGTTTCTTTCTTGGTTTTAATAAGCGCCGCATCAAAAAGTCGTAAAAGTTAACCCTTTAACGGTCAAATTTTATAAAAGAAACTGCTAATCATGCATTCCATTCAAAACCCTATATAGAATCTGTAAAATTTGTTCATGCATCCAATTTCCATACATTAGATCGTACGGATATGTCTGATCGCCCGTTAAAAGTTTAATAAGCGCCGCGGTGCTTATTCGAGTAAATACATTATACGAAAACGCGTTTGTCTGTGTATGTGCAGATGTACGTATATGTTTAAATAACCAAATGTATCACTGAACATTGTGAAAGTTTTAGGAAAAGCACTTTTTTTTTTGTTTTTTAATTCTAAGTGAGATAAAATTGTGGATAAGCGCGTAGGATGGTACAGAACGAAACTAAAAGTGAAATGAAAATAAGAAAACAACGAGGAACAGAATGATGTTTCAAGCGAGTGTGCGTCATCTAAGTAAAAGCCCTCAAGGTGATTGAGGTTCTACGCCGAAAACGCACCTTCGCTTGTCGACTACAAAAGTTACTGCACCGTTCCAAGCCGCAGTGCATTGAAAACGTTAAGAAGATAAATGATCATGAAACATGAATCTACAGAGGCAACGGTGTTGCCTCGTAAGATCTACGACGTCAACTTCGACAACGTCCTGTAAACAAAATAATTCTTCATGCAAAACAAAGAGAACGAATAATTTTTATTCTCTTGAGCATTCTCAGCACCGTCATTGTTCTGCATACGTCACCCGGACCAATTTCATAGATTTTAAACCATGTCATTTCACGTGTAAATTAGGTGGATTCGTACATGTAAATGTCCCATTCTAAAATGTGAAATAAAGGTTTCATAAGCATGACATGTGAAATTTTTGTCAGGGGAAGTCGTTCATGAGAGAGAGAAGCAGACCTTCCCTAGGTTTGAAATGAGACCCTCCGAAGCACCACAGATTTCGGCGATGTTCTGACTAACTAGGTTCTGATAGAAATTCACGGTACAATACGCATTTTAAGTAGACTCATCCTTTTTCTCTATTTTTTTTTCAGTCTGTAGAAGCCTTTATCATTAAAATTTTGAAGAGGGTACATCATCACTTAAATATTAACAATGATTAATGACAAGGAAAAGTCAGGTTATCACGTTCACTCCAGTACGCAATCACCGAACCTACTCAACAAATATTGCCTTCAAGCTAAAGCTGCTTTTTATCTCCTCTTGCTTATTGTAATAACACCATTCTGCTTGGTGTTGACCATCTGTGCTTCTTTGTTCGGAAAGAAAAACAAAGATCATAAATTTATAGAAAAGTCCCAGAGACGAACTGTGCTGGTATCAGGAGTGGTTCACACCAAAGGTTTACATGTGGCGAAAACCTTAGCTAAAGCTGGTCATCGGGTAATCGTGGTTGATGGCGACGATTTCTGGTGTGCTGCAGCAAGATGGTCACGCTTTGTTTCAAAATTCTACACTGTCCCAACTTTTAATTCCAACAGCAACAACGAAGAATATATCAATGGAATCATCAACATCGCAGAAAGTGAAAACATTGATTGGTACGTTCCAGTAAGTCATACAAAGTCGGCTATAGCCGACACGATCATCAAACAGCGCCTTACTCAGAGGAATTCACGAATTAAATGTCTTGTTTATGACGACCCAAAATTAACTGCCATCCTTGATGATAAAGTCCTTTTCCTGGAAGAATGCCAGAAACTTAAACTTCGTGTACCCGATTTCAAGCCGGTAAAAAGTGTGAACCAAGTTCGCGAAATTGCTGAAAAAGGACTTTTCATAAGAGATGATTACTTCTTAAAGCCACTGATGCCCTACTCTGTAGACCGACTAAGCTTCACACGCATACCTAGCAATGAAGAGGAATTAGAGAAGTACCTTGCCTCTTACGAATCAAAGCTGGACGATAACAATTCATACCTAGTCAATCGCTTTATAAAAGGAAAAGAATTTATAGCAAATGCCATATGCATCAAAGGACGTCTTCAAGCATTCCACGTATCTCCCAGTTCACCTATGCAAATTGACTTCGATGTTGTCCAATACCCAGAGATTAGAAAGTGGGTGGAAGTATTCTGTAATGCCAAGCAAATTACCGGTTTTATTTGCTTTGACTTTGTGGAGGATGAGACTTCTAGGATGGTTTATTGCATAGAGTGCAACCCACGCCTTAATTCAACAGTCGTTTCTTATCGCAACGAGTCAGACCTTGAAAGAGCGATTCGCGGAGCCTTGGAACCCCCGTTTGAATTGGAGGTACCGGTGGAACCACCAGTCTCTTCCCCTCATGTGTACTGGTTATACAATGAAATTGCCAAGGTCGCCCTTTTCCAACAAGATTTAAAAGAATTCGTTCACACCGTATGGACTGGTAAAGATGCAGTTTTTGATACCAGTGATCCACTGCCTTTTTTCATGCTGAATCACTTTCAGATGCCTGTTCTTCTTTTTAGAGCGCTCATCAGTGGCCAAAGATGGAACGTTACCAATTACTGTCTTGGACAACTCAGATGAATTGAACTGTGGCAGGCATGTCTGAACTCTCAGAGCAGAAATTTTGTCATTTCAGCTAAAGCAACGTCAACCATTTGTAGTAATCGCTCAGAAATAGCCCTTTTTTTGTGATAGTTCTCGCGAAATCAAAAG
Source organism: Heliopora coerulea (assembly GCA_030142905.1). NCBI lineage: Eukaryota > Metazoa > Cnidaria > Anthozoa > Scleralcyonacea > Helioporidae > Heliopora > Heliopora coerulea. The sequence continues at coordinate 622,009 of JASJOG010000144.1, forward strand.
TTGCAGCTCATTACAATTGCATTGTTTGTGAAGGCATTTGTGCTGTTCTGCTAATTTGTCTGTGTTTTATGGTGGTAACTTCCAGTAGTTGCACTTTTGAACAGAACACAAGCAGATAGTTGAATGTGACGAAAAACAGAAAATTCATTACCTATCGAAAGTGTCCCTAGATGAGTTACAGAAGGTATTTCACTTTTTTCTTGAGCATTCAATATTTTTTTTCTATTTATTTATATGTACTAGGCCTAGTATTTCAGACGTCGCATTTCTGTTGAATAAAACTAGTCGCATTAATACATTAAAACAATTGTTAACGTTTGTTGTCCCGGTTCGGCGAACAGTCCTCCCGTGGCGGTCCAGAAATCGTGATCTGTGCTGCCAAACACATGACAGCAGGTAACACTACTTCTTCACTCCTTCTCAGACTGGTATTAAGAATTCTACTTCAGATCGCAACGCGTGCGCGGTCTGTCTGCGTACCACAACTCTAAAAATTTTTACGCAAGCGCATATATCCTCTTCTTTTCGTGGCGCGCTTTGTCAACCACAGATAGCAGAATTTAATTCAAAACGCGGTGAATTTTTCGAAAATATGGAACCGAAAGTACTCTGTGAGGCCACACTTCCCAGTTTTTTGTCATTTAAAACAACCTTCATAGGTTTTGCATGTTTTCTTTTGTCACAAAATAAATTTTCTGTTGAAATGAAGTCATTCATGTTTCCATCACAGCACAGGTACTGAAGCTATTTTCCATTTCTGAAAGTGTTGATGTCCTATCAAGGTTACAGGTGACTTAAATTGATGATTTCATAGACGATTTTATTACTTTTGACTTCCATGGAATATAGCATGGGTAAAATATCTTCAAAATGGACAATTTTCATACCAATTTTCACAGCCTGGTCAGGGGTAGCACCAGAGGAGGGGCTGAGGGGCTATAGCTCCCTGCCAGGGAACCTTAGCCTCCAACAATCGGTCAGGGAATTTTGACTGATGAACACATTTACAGTAAATACTGTACCATCTATGAGAAACTGTTATTGATTTAACCAAGAAAGATAATAGACTCTTACCTTCTTGTCAAATCTAAAAGTAAACTGTTTCTAGTCAGTTGTTGCAGTTATTCTTGCAAAAAAATAATGCAATGTTTATGACCTTCAAATAAGGAAACTATAAAGGGGGAATGGTCATGGTCCCAAAGGTTTAGCCCTGTTGGAAACATTAGCCCCTACATCAGAGGATTCCTGGGACCACCATTGAGCCTGGCTGATGTTTTTATTTGTTTTACGAAGTCTGTTTCATGGGGTGACCTTACAGTCATGATATAGAGTATATTGGTTGTTGCACTATGTTCTACCAGTCTCAAGTGGCATTGTTCAGTTCATTCACTCCCACATCTCTCAGCAATATTAGATTTTGAAACCCACATTTTTATCATACTGGTTTAATTATTGCAAGGTATCAGCAACATAGATTTTAGGGTAGGAAAAAGAAACCCAACATGGTTAAATAATAAACAAAATTGTACTTGGATGAATATTTTAGTCCTTATTTCATTGATAAATGAATGTGTGAGGCTCAAAGACAGTTCATTGACAACCTATTCTATATAAGACCATGGAATTATCAAAATCTAAAATACACATTAATAATTTATGAAGAAAACACAAAAGAAATTGGCCCCTACTTGGTATTATGTAAATCAGGTACAGAATCATGCTGATTTACAACAACTTGTCCTTGATTTTCTTTTTTAAAATTTCATGCAAGTTTTAAATCTCTGGTAAACAAGGCCATTTAAATGTATTCATATTTTGAGAAAGATATTTGCATCTGAACTGCATGGGAATTACTATAGTTCATCTTTAACTCACCTTATAAATCACTCAATCATACTGAATCTATTACATACAATATAAGTAAGTAAAGAGAGACCAACATAAGAAAAAGTATATTGTTTTGTCATGTGTGTTATGCTGCATGATCAGCTTCCAATGAAAGTATGTTGCCACCATATTTTCATTAACTGAAAAAACTGTTGCTCCAATGTTGCTCTGTTGAAAATCATCCCCTGAAGGTCATGGTAGTTTTCATGTTTTGGACATGAAATTGTCCTTGAGTAAGGATGCCTTGAGACCCCTGACAGTGGCAAAGTCAGCCTTGTCATTCAAAACGGCAGGGGGGAACTGTTCAGCCCTGTTATTAGGCAGACTGTTACTGGTACCCACCACTTGACAGACTCAGGTATTTTACACTCATGAAGTGTACCATAACAGTGAATAAAGTTCACTTTCCTTCCTTCTCATTCTCTATTATTTTCCAAGCTGATGTTGTCTCCAATAGGCCAAGCTGCGCCTGACAACCCACTGGCTATCCAACGGACCCGCCTGGTTGTAGCATTGACACAATGTGCACATCACACCCCAGTGGAAACCACTGGTTAAAAAATTATAGTTTAAAGAGAAGAAAAGACTTAAGGAAGTTCTGGCATTTGTTCAACGAGCTGTTATGTCTTGCCAGAGAAAATTTGCCGCGCAGGCATTCAAATATGTTTTCAATAGGTACCTAAAGTGATTGTCCATAAATCTATTTAAAACATGGTTATCTAGATAAGCTGAATATATTTTGAGCCACTAATACCATTTAACTCACCTACGTTGACCTTCTAAGTGACATTGCGCGTCATCTGTAATCTAAAATGCAAGCTTTTCCACAACAAACCCGCGTCAGCTTGTCTGAGACACACCGGATTCGTGACTGGAAGCCACGCTGTTCAAAGTAGTTTCCTCCACATTAACGGCTAAACGTCTAATCCGCTTCCCGTGCAATCAATTCAACTGATATGCACTGGCATGACTCTGGTTTTTGTCATTCAGTTCGCACGAATGACAAACTGGATAGTCTCACGTCAAATTTCTGACCGAACAAGTGAAACCTACAAAACAAGTGAAATACTTCACGTGTTCTTCTTGTGTTGTCAGGCGGCTGGACTACGCATTCACTTTTCGCAAAAAATATCAATCGGTAAGTTGTCGCCGGTTTTCGAAAGTATTTATATATTAATTTGCCTCAACGCTGTAATGGGTCGTGTTCTATCAACGTTAAAAACGTCCATTTGGTAAACGAAGTCACGAGAACGACTAGTTAGTTCAGGATGTTTAAGGTATTGAAGACAAAATAAATAAACAACAATTAAAAGGAGATAATACCAGGCGGCAATGAGCTTTAATACAATGAGAAATCTGTCGTCAAGTGAGCGAAACTTTCAGTACGGAAACCGCAAAATACTAACATCCCAAGAATTTCGCACATTTTAAAACGCCTGTCCTATTTCCTTCGGTTTTAAAAAAACGCTTCGAAAACTCTGCCATTGACGGTTTTCGGTAAACGTTTCCCACCTGCTTATTTAAACATTGAATTACATGTCAAAATTGTCAACACCTTTGCACTTTCCCAAACCCGCCAACCAATTTACACGGCGAAAACGTCGACTGACTGCTTCCAGCTAAATTTTCCCATCTGCTCATTTGTACATTGCACAACATGCGTAGAATTTCGCACCTTTCGTAAAACCCCCATCGGATTTTACGTTATTTCGGTCGAACGATGTTTAAGACAACAACGTCGGGAAAAATTCCCTCGAAAGACTGTTTCTTACCAAGTTTTCCCATTAGCCATTAGCTCATCCACGATGACAAGCTCAGGAACCGCTTAGTTTTTATCGATTAAACCCAGCGGGTTGCTTTGTAAAATTAATTGCAATAGGTTGATTTATGATAGTGAACATTTTCCTGAACTTTTTCTTATATAGGAATAGAAAAGGAAGAGTCCTGAAGTTCTCCCCTTGCAAAGAAGGGCTCGGCGTATCTTCTTGAAGAAACACATACGTCTATGACTGTGGTTATGAACTGTACTTATCCGTAATCCTCAAGCCCTGGCATATGGGAAGAAGTTCAGACACTTTCGCACGAAACGAGGAGGGAATATTGTTCATAAATATGCCTAGTTTTCATGTTTTCGACTTATCTTACGATTACGGGCCGGGGTACAGCTGTATAAATATACATCAAAAACACCACCACTTACCGCAAAAATTTTTCCGAGGTCGGTATCAGTCCAGAAGACTTCCCGATGCGAATGTCAACGAGACACTTAATTCTACAATTCCAGGATTCTCGATAAAGCATTAGGGTCGTTTACCTGACTGTTAAACAATACAAAACTGCTGCTCTATTGACTGAAAACAAGCGCCCGGTAACTTTCAATAGAACTCAAGCTACCCATTGAGCAGTTTGTTGTCCTTTTGAACGAAGCTGCTTTCACGTGACTATTTTGTCTCCACAGCTAATTACGTCACACAATGCAATTTTGGGCATAGTGATTCCCGGACAAGTTCATTTTAAGCAAAAAATAATTCCTGATTTATCGCAAATAACAACGCTTTAATCTTTTAAGAGTCCTCAAGCAAATAAAAAGAAAGAGGTTATTAATAAGCAAAACATCTGAGTTAGATTCGCCGCTCTGTTTACAAGAGTGGCGGTATGTGTACTGATCAACTAAGATCATAAATACCAAGAACGCAAATCGCATTGAAATAAAAAACAATTGGGCGTGTTTTTGGTATCTTTATATGCCAACAACTTTACGATGCCTGCTAAAAAAAGCGTAATTCTTAAGATTAACTCGTCAAGCCATTCTACCCATCGCACAACCTTATAGTTGAATGCCTTGATATGGCGACATCTTGCCCTAGAATAGACGGTTAACCAAAATATTCTAATCTAGAGAACACGTAATTGAGTGACTGGCCCGAATTATCACTTGTTGCCCTTTGAACAACCGGCCCCAGATTATTATAATGAATCATAACTTTAATTAAACTACAATTATAATTGTAATCAAACTGTACTTGTAAAGAGAGCCATAATCATAATCAATACATTATCATTGCAATCATGATGATCATCCTCACTTATTTTTGCGACAGTCGGCCACAGGAGGGCATGTTGCGTAAACATGCATTTGCAGTCACGTGAACGGTTTGCGATCTAGTCATCGCAAATTAGCGCTCTAAGGTAGAATGCTGCGCAGGGAAAGTCTTGATCGACATGTAATAAAAGCCCAAAAGGTTAACTTAGGAGAGGAAATGCTGAGGTTTCCAACGAGTATTTTTTTCCTCCCATGTTTCGGAAGTTCTCTTGAATTTCTGGGAGTTTCCTTGCCATTTTGGTAAAATGTTTGCCATTGTTTGTCACGGACGTGGAAAACAGGCAGTAAGTCGATTGTTTTTCACGCCCATTAGGTAAACCCCTAGACGAAAATTAAAGCGAAATGGAAGGAGGCACCTGAAGTCTCCATGTGAACGGCAAAGTAAAGATAGCACAAGCTGAGTACCCATGAAACAGGTCAAATGCGTGTCTTAGTTTTTGTTAGCCCTCTCTAACTCTTACGTTTAGGCTAAAAATATTGTTTGTTTTATTCCGAGCTTCGCTGTCGTTCCAGGCCTTGAATTTGTTTCGTCAATCTAATGTGACCAGGCATTCTTTCCAGATGAGCTTTTTCGCTTAAGAATGCCCCTCACCTAATATGATCCAAGACCAGATACGTCGTTTTAACGCAGCTTTATAGGCCGACACTTTTGATGAGATAAAACCAGGACTGAGGGGATTTACCATTAGATTAACTTGAGAAAATTAGACTTCCCAACAGCCGATTAGATCGGGAAAAACTGTTTAGCCATCACAAGTCCTTATAGTGAATGTACAGACCTCTTTTTAAAATCGTGGACACAAGTAAAAATCTCAAAGACGACTTCCCTCATCATCAACTAGGTTAAAAATAGGTCGGTTTTTGTCCAAATTGAATTCCAGCTCAGTGAACGATTAGAGCTTAGACAATAGATAATAGGTATCTAGCTACCTCAAAAGGTCATCGGTCGGCATTGAGTGGGTCTTAAGTTTATTTACGTTGTACATATTCATGTTGTGTAAGTTTCCGTATATGCTGTACATGTTTCCTTTATCGACTTTCATTGTTAAGGGCTTCCCAAATATTTGCTTTAACTGGAAGGTGGGTCTCCATTACGGAAGCAAATAGAGCTTTGTCGATTGATTTAAGGATTTCGCTAATTAGTCAAACAACGTGATGTTTACAGACTTAGCTTTGGGTTCTACTTCTTGGCGCCATATCACATCATACGGTAGTCTTTGTCGAATATTTGTGGTGTCAAAGAGTAACAACTTGCATCACCGTAGCCCACAAATATTGGACAATTGCATTCGGTCACGAGAAATGAAGTTTTTTATAGCATGAAGGAGATTTTCGAGTGTCAGGATCGTTTGTTTTAAGACACAACCAAGACAAGTTGGGATAAATGCAACTCTTGGCCCTTCGGCCGGGAATCGCCCCAGCGAGCCTGCGAGCCTCCGGCAGAAACTGAGATGTAAAGTATGGAAAGCCATTAGCTATTTTAAACATCGACCAGACTTACGAAAAGCGGAACAACAGAGGACCAAAGGGAGTACTCTGTATAGAAAGAAGTGTATGATAGAATAACGTCAGCCTGTCGAATGGTTTGTTGATAGACGGTGAAGGGAAACAAACGACTTACCATGTCGTGGCGGAGACCGTAACAAAACTTGTTCAGCTTAGGTATAAGGTCGCAGAGATGAGAAATCATTCGAACAATGATACAGAAGTATAGTTACTTCGTAGGCAGTGTTGAACGGCGTATAAAAAGCCAAAAGGGTGATGGAACTGCAACCTAATGCCTATCGCTCCGATCTTATACCTAACCTGAAGACTTTTGTCACGGTATCCCTTCGCCTAGTTTTTAAAACACTCGCCTTGAGGTTTGATTCTAAGGTCGAACACTCTAGCTCGGGTTTGATATCAGACATCGCACTTTGGTCGAATATAATTCCAACATTTAAATTGGTCCGAATTAAGTGCCAGCTATCCGTCGTCTCTTGTCGACTTATGAAAGCGACTACGTCATTGTATAATCTTCAGGTACAACCCAAAGATTACATAGTAACGTTGCTGATGTGTTCAGTTTCCAACCAGAAAACAACCAGTCACCAGTTCGTTCGTTTCGTACATTAAGCGAAATACTGGCCAAGGTGTGATGGATGTGAGTTCTGAAAGGCCAAAACAATCTGGGAGAAATGTTGGGCAATTTTGCACATGCGATCTAGTTACAGTTATTCGGTAACATCGCACAATGTTGTTTTCATTGTTTCTTGATCCGATTTCACACAGAATATTTCATTTTCAAGTGAAAATTAAATGAGCTTGCATGAAAGCGCAAAGCTTCATACGTGAAAGAGGTCAAGAACCATACAGTTAATACTGTTTTGAAACGGAGATAGTTGCATTTTGCCAGTTTCAAGACACTATATCTCGAAACAAATCGTAGGAAATCCGGTAGATGGTAATTAGTAAGCCTTGAGCCTTCAACTTGCTGACTTATTTTCAACATAACAAAAATACTGTGTGATGACGAATTTAACATCATAATAGTGAAAAGGAAAGCGGAAATTTTAACTCGTGCTACGTATCGTGAAATAGAGAAAAGAAGTTAAGACCGGATTACTCAAGTGGAAGGGAAAACGCTAGCAGGCTTTGTGTCATTTCTGTAGCATTTGTTTACTTAGTGACAGTCTTATTGCGCATTAGTTAAGACTGGATAATCGGATACTTCTCTTCTTTCGGTAAAATCCTAAAATCATTCTTAAATCCTGACAGAAGGAATAAATCTTAGCTGTCCTACAGTGTGACCACATCAGGTGTTCTGAGGTAAACTGACGTAAGGACGTTAGGTCTAAAAAGCATAGAAGTTAGGTTTCTTGAAATTGTGCTTTCTTGATGTCAAGCGTGGACATCTTTGTACTAAATTTTCGAGATCTCGGGGTAGTTCTATAATAAATTAGTAGCGTCTCTGATCTTCAGTTCTTCACTTTCCCACATGCACGCTAAAACACCACAATCGAGGACATTTTTATCGTTTGTCGTTCATGTGTCACAAATTCGCAGAACTGATGTAACGTTACCATTTTTAACAACCATATTTCGCTCCCTCCGGACCACCGGCCTCCGCGACAGTTCTTCAGCACACAAATGTGACTTTTCTACGAAATTCAACGAGTTGACGAACGTACAAATCCAATGAAACTCAATCATACATCGTGATGGGTAAGTCTGGAAAAAAAAAATTAAGTCAGATTGCGAATTTTTCACTCCAACTGCTGCCTCTGGAATGCATACGTCGCATGTATGCCAATAGTTTGAAAATTGTACATCAAAAACCGAAATCCGCTTACGTGAATTGAAGAATTTCGAAAGTTTGATTGGAAAGTCGGGTGTGAGGCAGCACCAACGTCAGTCCAAGAGAACGTTTCATTGTTACAAAATCTTCACTGCGACTAGTAGACTTTAAAGATCATTGAAATTGCGTTGTGGCTCATCACTTGTATAGATAATAGGACAAACATCTTGAAGTCGAGCCTCTATGCGACCGCTTAATTATATGGCACGAACTAAACAATCACATCAATGATGAAGAGCCTGAACAAAAGCAGAAGGGTTCTTATTCTCTGTGTGGATTTTGTTTCAAACTTAGTTGATATTTGTTCATTTTAAATCAATGGATATCGATAGCTGAATTTCACACCTTTTCAGCGTCTGCAAACACGTTTCTTAGCAACCATCAATCGTGATTCTTTTCAAGAGTAAAGACAATGTTATTGAAAGATTTGGCTTAACTAGGAGTAAGTATAGAATTCATACAAATCGACTTCTTCTCATGAAACTACTTATGTTATAGACCCACGGTCTTTTGACAAACTCACTCATTTGCTACACCCATTTACATACGAAGTACGTTTATGTAGTCTACGTCAAAATGGGAAATATAAAAATGACCGGCACATATATAAAGTGAACTGTAACAGTAATAAAAGCAACAACAGCAACAAAAAATCATCACCAGCAACAATTAGCATGAGCAACGAGAGAAAGGACATGAACAAAAGTAAGTGTAATTATGACAATAATACAATGATAATGATAATGATAATGATGACGATAATGACAATGACGATAATTATAATGAAAATTATAATATCGTTCGCGATCTTATAATAACGATTATGTAATCGATGATGAACAGTAAGCTGATTCAGAAAATTGTAAAAGAAACGATAACACCACGAATACGTACGGTTTTCCTTCACCGAGGTGAAGAGCTTTAACTCGAACTTTCCGAGCTTCGTCCACGTTAATATTGGTGTTAGAGCTTGTGTTTGTGTTTGGTCTATGGAAATGAACTCGATGATGGCGGCTCTTCTTGCCATGCTCCTTGTCTCTCGTTTTTCGTGATTTCCTCTTCCGATCCTTACTGGACGCATTCGACATACCTCCCTCCGTCGACTGCGATAGAAGCTTTGCTGGCATTACCCTAGAGAAAGAACACGCGCTGACAAAGTTAGCACAAAGGTACGAAAAGGTTCGTCCGCACCCGACTTTTTAATTTTATTCTGGCTAACGCGAAACGATTTTACTCGTCTTGGGCGATTTTTTAACGCCCACTTCAAGATGGCGAATACAGTAGAACCCCGCTAACTCGAACTGCCAATGGTAATGAAAAATAGTTCGAGTTAGCGGGATGGGCGTTGGATTTCAAGTATCCTGTTAATGACTAATATGATATCGTGGTTTTATGATTCATCCACAATTGCCAGTCATTTTGGTCCAGTCAGTTACGAATATTTTAATTTTTCATCATGGATAGAGTTGAATGTGTTGTCCTGAATTCTAATATTACCATATTTCAATGTCTACCACTACTGAGTTGAATCACTGTTTATGATAAAACGACTATACCAGAATACATGTGCAGGTTCAGTGAATGTTTGGGTCGTATATATACGGCTGAACAAATTTCTGAAAGCCCTACAAAATAAACTGGATAAACTAGAACAGTTGCTACGGGCTACTCAAGACTAATTTGCGTGACAATCTAAGACTCATTTCATCGAATTATAATTGTGTGCGCAATATTTACCTAGGATAATCAATTCGTTATGTGGACTTTAAACCGTGTCACTCCGGAAAGATGGTCTTTTCTGGGTTTGAATTAAGTTTCCGTACATTGTCACGTTGTTACCAGTAAAGATTCAAGATTCCGAACAGTCAAACAGCTACGTCCTGACACTTTCAGGCTTATCGATCAACGTTTCCAAAATAGAGTTCGAGTTAACGGGGTAAATTTGAACCAAGGGAGTGTGAAATTAGTTCGAGTTAGCAGGGAGTTCGAATTAACCGAGTTCGAGTTATGCGGTAGTAAATGATAGGGCAAATGTAATCAAATCCAGGGGAAATTGAATTTGGTTCGAGTTAGCGGGGAGTTCCAGTTAACCGAGTTTGAGTTAGCGAGGTTCTACTGTACTTACCTTGAGAGTCTGAGAGAACTATCCTCGCTCGCGTTATGCAGTCGAACCTCTATTAAGCGGCCACCCTCGGGGAATGGCTTTGGGGCCGCTTAATAGAGGTGGCCGTTTAATAGAAGGTTAATCTACAGTAAATTATAGGGAATATTTTTGGGACTTTGACACTCGGCCGTTTAACAGAGGGTGGCCGCATAAGAGAGGGCCGCTTAATAGAAGTTCGACTGTATTATTATTCAACATGTCCTCTCACCTACGATTCAGGTTGGGATTGGAATTAGGATTACGGTTAAGATTAGGGTTAGGATATCGTCGCTCTAATTCGTTATCCTAATCCTAATCCTAACCCTAACCCTAATCGTAATCCTAACCGTAATCCTAACTATAACCTCAGATGTGAGGACATGTTGAATGATAATATAACGCGAGCGCGAATAGTTCTCAGCCTTCTCACGGTAAGTATCCGCCATCTCGAAGTGGGCGTAAAAAAAACTCATTGCACGTTTCTGACCACAAAGGTTTAATCAGTCGCATCCAAAGAAGATATTTGTTAAGAACGCCGGACAACAACTAGAGATGTAAATAGCCGAACACAGGAGATTAGATGAATTCATACACAAAGTAATTGTAAGAAACTATGTACTTAAACGTACTCTATGTACATAAACAAAGACTAGCTTAAGACTCACATGTTTTCATCACTTGAGGAACTTAGCGAGCTTCCAGAGCTAGCCTCAGAACCATTTTTGTTCACTTTCGGGGGTAGTGCTGTCGTTAACAATGGCTGCGAGGAATATTTTACATCTTTGAATGGTATTAATGCTTCGTGCGGCGATGCAGGAGAACGCAACGGACTGTTCTTTAAAATGGAGGGACGTTTAGATCGAGGAAAGGGTTCGACGGCAGTAACTGGTGTGACTGGCGTTGGTTTCTTATTTAGTAGGCGGGCTTTCTCTTGCTCTTGTTCTGTGTGACAAATTGAAAATAACAATAAGGTTTCTAATTGCTTTATCCAAAATATCCCAGTTTCTTGAGCTGGGTTTTGTTTTTTTTTTTGTTTGTTTTTTTTAAAAGCCAGACTACGATTCCCACCATGCAGGTATTTAAATAGCAACCCTTTATTTCACCATTAAACTAAAAAAATTCTTGAGCATGATATTAACTAAGATTAAGAACGAACAACAGGTTAATAAAATGTTCAGCGAATGATGCATTCGATTTGGAGTACGTATAGGCGGCAAGCTTCAAACCGTTCAGGCTACGCTTACAGGCTTCCCCTAACCATCCCTTGCAGCCATTCTCTCTCCTCTTTCCAAAATACTTTCTTTTCTTTTTGTACTTATCCCTTCTTTCCCCTCCACATTTACATTAGCCTCTACCATACCCTGTCCCTCTGTCCCGTTTCGACACACTTTCCACAGTCCTCACGTCACCTCCACCTCTTTCTCTCATTATGATACAAGCTAAATCACACCATCTTTAGATCAAGGCGAGCATCTTCAAGCTAAGGCAAATCAACAGTAAAGATACCAACCTAACGGAGTGCTGTGCATTGGTCCATCTGATGCATATAGAGGTGCTACACAACGAAAAAAAACAAAAGCCACGCGCAATCAATATGGCGTCGAAAGCGTTACATGTTAGAACAATCATCCATGTTAAAAAGGCATATTTCTATCATCGAAACACGCATCAACATAGAATAACCTGTTCCTTTCTGTTTGCTCACATCGGCAGCTGCTTTCTTTTCCCAAGAACCAGATTCTGAAAAACAACAAACTGTAAAAATTGACAAGCATGTCGTCGAATGTCAATAGGGTATATGTGCATGCAGTACAACATTCCATGTCACACCAGCCATAACGCAACACAAACCAACACGTAACACCATGAACACACCAGGACACGATCTCTCACATTACCAGTTTACTGCCTGCTGCACATTACCCATCCTACCCACCAAATCCGAACTCATCTCATGATGCACACACAGAACATCATACTGACCATCTTCAGAGCTCCCAGATTCCGACGAGATGACCATTGTTTCACGCCGTCGATCTTCATCAGATGATTCTGAAGAATCAGGCTGTGTAGTGCTGATTTCTGTGAGCATAAAAATACGGCAGCAATGTTGAGCAACTGGTAAATTATAAGTCTTGCCCACTCAGCCAAAACTCATTGATTTATCTGTTTCAGCAACATATAATGAAACAATAATTTACAACAGCTTTTTAGAATGACCATTAAGTACCACTTCCAGATATTTAGCTCTGTGCGGCGTCTGGTCTTAGCAACATGATATGAAATAAATACAAGATAAAACATATTCCGAAGAGAAATATCTTGAAAACTCAGAATACAAGTCAAACTCAAGATGAAAGACGAATTAGTAATATTTCGGTTTTATTTCAAATCCATCATCAGACCAATCATCCCTTGTCTTTATTTTGACTCGTATTCTGATTTTTCAAGATGTTTCTCTTCGGAATATGTTTTATCTTGTATTTTTTCAAATTGTCGGCTGGCTCTAGCATATTAAATAAAGTTTTGCAACAATCTTTTTTAAGATTGTTAACATTATTATAACACATCGAGGCCGCCACTTAGGTCGCGGAAATATCGAATTTGCACCTTAGCTTGCCATCTGAGTCTTGGTGGCGGAATGGTTGAAGTGTCTTACCGGTCGGCAAGAACTTGACGAACGTTCCTTTATCATTCAAAGATATCTCCAAGCTCCCACATTTCCAACATAGATAATATCGCATCAAAACTTAAATGTCTACTTATATGGAAAATACTTCTTTCCCGGCAAGAAATATCTCTCTAACGAGTAAAATCACTGGGCGTTAACCACAGTAAAATAATAAGAGACTGATCCTTCCGGAAAAGAGTTGTGATTCTCAGCGATTTACCCATGTGTGAAATCCGGTTGCATTTTTAATACAAAAAAGAAATGAACTCTTTCTTGACTATAGGTCGCCCTGTTTGGAATAAAACTGTCTGGAGTTAATCAGAGTAACGTACTATGACGTTAGCAAAAGTAACATACTAAGGGATTGTTATCATCTGGAAAAAGTTAATGAAACAACATTTTAAAAACAAACCTGATTTCTCCGGCGCGTTCCACATCCTGGCAGCTGATTCTAAAACCGGATGTAATCGAACAAATTTCAATTTAATTAATGATTCCCATAATTACATCAGAAAAACAAAATAAATTGCACACAACACGGCTATGCCAAAAGGATTACGCTCAACGAAAGTTTACAGTCGTCCAGAACTTTATTAGACAAGTTCAATTTACAAAGGCGATGCGTAGCCAAAAAAACATTCTCAACACTAGCAACGAAAATATTTCTGTAACACTAGTAAAAAGTTTTAATGGCAATTACTTGTCATTAAAATCCAAGGTTGACATTTTTTTCAGGGAGTTATGATCTTTGTTTACGGTACCCAGCTATAAGCGCTCCACGTAATACCGAACCTTCAAAGAATGTTGTGTTGGGTGCAGCAACGATTCTTCAGAGGTGTGGCAGAAGTTCGAAGTGTTCTCGCGTTTTCACAGTTCGAATCATTTTCGTAAGCCGTTTCCATAAACCAAAGGAATTCATACACTTATCATTCAGTCAAGAGTGGCGAAGAGCTTCCTGGATACAAAGCTACCACTTTCCCCATTTTTACATTATTGGCCAATATTCCAGTTCTAATTACTTGTTAAAGTTCGAAGTTGATAGCATAGTAATATTTCAGAGATCTTCTCAAAAAAAGAACACGCAAGGACAGCCGGTTCCCCTACATACTTCAGTTGAACACATCTACCAAAATTTTTCGTAGTACTTTCTTTTTAACGTAAATGTTTGTGGAGACAAATTGTTCATGCAGACTTTGACCTCGAGTCGGCGACATGAGTGAAAAGTTACAGACACTTCTGGCAAATGTAAGCTTTGACCAAACAAATCAGTCCACCATAGACATCTTACCCATATCAACAGGATCTCGTTTACGAGGCTTCCTGTCCTTAACTTCTTTAAAATCTGAAATGGAGACAGACCAAAAATCAAAAAGGGCTTCATTCGTTGAATAAAAATCTTAACTCTTTAAGTACGAATAGGGGTCAAAATGACTCGGAAAAAACAAAAGAACCAGTGAGTGAACAAAGGAAAAACAAAGAGAGGACAAAGAACAAAAGGAACAAAATTCAGGAGTTAAAGAGTTAATACTTAAATACTTAATAAAAGGTCTTAATAAAAAGCCTTAATCTCAATGCAAAATTGCATTTTGAATACCCAAGATATGGATAACAAAGCAAATCAAAGAATGAAAAGTTTTCAAAAGGTTTGTTTTAGGAATAGTTATATCCATATATCAAGTGTAGTGTCCAGGCAGTATCCTTTAATGTGATAATACATGAGTACAGACACCGATTCTCACCTCAACCCGAACACTTGCCTATACACTGCCACTGACACTAACACGGCTACGTACTAACACTGACACACAGTCACGAATTGACATTGGGATTCACACTGACATTGGGATTCACACTGACACCGGCAGGACTTAGAAACTGACATCAGCATACATACGGACACTCACGTGGATACTGACTAAGACACTAACACAAACACGAATGGCACGGACAGACACGGGCACTGGCAAGGGCAAGGACGATGAAACGAATGAATGCCACGAAAACCTGCCCGAACACACACACACGCATACACTAGCAATGACACAGACATTGACACGGCTATGGACGTCTGCACATACACTGTCATGAACCCGGACGGTATATACGCCAATCTAAAAGTTACTCTCTTGAGTACCAAATCCTTTTTGGTCACATTCAGACCAAAGTTATTACAGCTAATAGTTCTTCAGTCTTACACGGACACCATTATAGAAGTGAAAACAATTGACGGTTTGCAATCAATACCTTGAGATTCGAAAGATTAAGATATGGCCGCAATGTTGGTGCCAGATACAATGGCAGGCAATGAGAACCTTTTGTTTAATTTCCTCCCACATGGCCACCATGACGTCACGTGCAAGGAACTCATATATCAAGAGTCACTCAACCTTACAGCAATCACTACGTAACAAAACTACTGAAGTTCCATGGACGATAACAGCTCAGTGTTCAGTGATTATCTTAACTCTAACTGCTCATTGTTCAGCACTGCATGAATTTAGAAAAAAACCAAAAAAGTTACTTATATTGTATAATGACGTACCAGTCTCGCTGTCATCTTCTGGAAAAGTGGTGAATGGGTCGCTTTTACTTGTCCTGGTCATACTCAGACTATGGAGGGTGCTGGTGGAGTGGTCGGTGGATGTCGTCTCGGGGTTCATTCCCCTCACCCCATAACCATCTTCCCCAGCCAAATTTGCACCGGGATGATACGACAATTCCTGGATGAACAATGTATTGCGATTATAATTTATCGGTGTTTACACAAACAATAGTTATATTCAGTGGTTACTGTATACACTACTACACGAAGAATAGCCATAGACAAGTGAGGTTTCAATATAGTCGTAAGGGCATGGAAATTAAGAATGAACAACTCACAAACAATCTCTTTCGTCTTGGTCTACCATAGTTCTTGTCTCCAGTCTTCCAGCGAACGAACGCGTTTTTGTATTCATCGCGCACCTGACAACAAAATTCATCGAACGAATTCTACTTTAAAAACATAATCAATTCACAAGAATATACACAAAAAAAAAAACAAAAAAAAAAAAACCCCAATAAACTGAATGTTCTTTGCGTCCATGCTAATGACCAGTAACATTTTACCCTCGATCAGAACAGGGTATCCGGTGGTATCTGATCAGCTATTTTCTGTATTTTACACTTTCCGGTTCTTACCTTTGTGTCAAATACGACGTAGAACAAGAAAACGAAAAGGGCCTAAAAAGAAAAAGGAGTTGAAAATGAATCCAAGCGTTTGAATTAGTTAAACAAGCATTGTCTAACTTGAAAAAGTTGTATTAGTTTCACTAAAAAGCTTTAAACTACCACTAAATGTGAATAATTTGAGAAGTTTATCGTTTTGTAGTAACAGACAAACGTGCATACTGGAATAAGGGTTAGAAGTCTGCCAAAAATAGTCACTTTTTAAAATAGTCGAGTGATTAAATATTTTGAATAAGTTTCCAAATTTGCACCAACCATTACAGGTAAAAAATTTGGTTCTTTCTTTTATACTTAATTTCGGAAGTGTCAACGCACCTGCTCATGACTCAAACATAGTTGACAAGCTTGTGATCTCTGTCATAAGAATAAAGTTTTTAAAAAATCGTATTTTTCTGCTGCCACCGAAAACCCGTTATATGCGCCCAAAATTTTCAGGTAAGGGCCACAGTTGCGCCTGATTTTGAAAAGCTACTTTGAGCCTTGGCAACGGAAAAGTGTGAATGCATTCAAACGCCGAACCCCCCCGTCTTATCATCCAAGAATTCTCAGTGCTTATTCAGTCCTACCTGACAGCAACACAGTAAAGCGAAGAGATAGTGAAAGAGCAGCATATCTTTATTGACTGCTAGGACAGCGAAAGCAAGAGTAATGCCAAGGAGAGGAAGGCAGGCAGCACCGACTTTAAGAGCGTACCTATTATGAGACAAAAGATATAACCCTTTTTAAATATCTGTTAAGCTACATTTCGATTATTATATAGGCAATCGTAATAATTTAAATAAAGTTAATATAAAGGTCTTTTTAAGTACGCTTAACGTACCTGTAGGTAAAGTTACGTTGAAGTACAGGTATGTTGAGGTAAAGTTACGCCGAGGTAAAGGTACGTTGAAGTAAAGGTACGTTGAAGTAAAGGTACGTTGAAGTAAAGGTACGTTGAAGTAAAGGTACGTTGAAGTATGTGTGTGGTATGTTTATATGGAGGTACGTCGCCACGAAGTCGGCCGAGTTTCGCGGCTTCTTTCGTTTCGCTTCTTTCAGACCAAAAATCCGTTATCTTGGAACAAATGTTTTGACTTAAGCTGATTTTCTTTAAAGCACCCGGCAAAAATCACGGCGACAAATAGTAGCGATTAAACACAACTTAAAGTAATCAGTTAACCTATTCCAAAGACAATTGATTGCCAAAAAAACATCATCTTACTTGATTTTCAGCGTGTTCTTATACACACTAGTAACGGGGGCGTTCTTTGGATTATAAGTCTGGCGTTTCCGTTTTCTCCTGACTTTCTTGATCGAGAGTCTTAAAGCCACCAGAAAGACCAAAGAGTTCAACTAGGCAACATTGAAAATGGAATCAATAAGCAGACATTTTGTTAATCAAATCCTGACGAAAAATGACAAACTCAAACAGGGAACGGAACTTTACATCTTCGACCTAAAAGTGAAGGGCGACAAATTTTTTACATACTTGATATACTTACAACGATTACGGCAGCTATTGGAATGGTGAAAGTCCAGATCAATGTACCATCTGTCGTCATCCAACAACTACACAAGAAAGCATCGAAACATGATAAATGTACCTCCTCCACATAAACGTTTTCCACATGCGGAAGTCTCACGAACTGTTACAGCTTCGCTGGTTGAACAATGCTGGCTCAACGTTGCCATCACCGATAGACTACATATATTGTTTTCAATTGAATCAATAGCTGGCTCAGAGTCCCCGCCAACTTTATCTAATCTCCCACATCTAATATTATGTACAAGGTTAAAATGTCGTTTGCACTACTCACAATTTTTCGTTGCCGTAATCTTCCACAGCCATACCAGTAGACAGTCCGACTACAATTGCTGGACACCCTAGAAATAAAAAATGCCAAAACTAAGCTGGTCAAATTGGTTACCAGGGGGTGAATGACATCACGGAAATGTTGAAGATTGGGGTATCGTTGGTTTTGAGGTTATTGATGTGGGGCAAGATTAGCCTGGAACCGACGTAAGTGCCATACAAACAGGTACGAACACAATTTTCTTTCTCAAGAATCTCATGATTACACACCCGTGTCTTTAACTGACTTGTCTAGTCATTTCCACTCGTTGTGCTCTGTGATTTGACGGTATCGTAAAAGCAAGTGTAATATCACTGTTAAGGGCGGTCTCAGCTGATGCTTGTTCATTTTTTTTTTCGCTCCAAAATCACCCCGGCTCAACCATTAAATATCTCTGAACGCTCCCTCCGGTCAGGTGGGAAATATTTGTACATTCCGGGGTTCCTATGCGTCTGAGGCGTAAGACAAATAATCAGCCGTTGTAAGCCACCACCCTACATTGAGGAATCTGGTATCGCTGTTTTGATTACAGGCATTATTGAAGTGTTAATTGCTTCGGCCTTAGAAGTAGATTCACTGCTATAATCATTAAAATTGCTACACCAGTTACTTCCACATCTATTGGTCAAACAGACTTATGGAATACATTGAATCGCTTACGGAACGCAAGAAGATACACTTTCTATTTCACTCTACTCACCCCATCCCACGAAGTAATAAAACGTCATTTGTCCGGAATCGATGTTTCTCTTTTCGATGAGCCTGCGGTACATGTGAATGACTTCGACAAACATCCACGCAAACACAGCGTCAAAGAAGAAATGCAGGATTATGGCTACGAACCGACAGAGAAGCTGCAAAAATAATCGTTGTTACTGTTAGGGTTTCATATCATAACACCAGGCTAGTGGAAACGTATTGAATCATCTGGGCCCGCAGTAATTGGCTTACGCTGTTGCGTTACCCTACCGTTCCTTTAGTTTTAGTAATGTTTGTTTATATATTATTTATTTATATATATCTCATTGTACTTACTTAATTACTGCTTTGTACTATGACGTTGAAGCAATTAAATTACAAATTAAAATTAAATTAAATCAGCTTTGGGATCCGGACATTTTTGCGAAGGTTTGTCATTCATCTTTCACGACATTACTTCCTAGGTCCGACCGTATAAAAGGCAACCAGCTTAACCCTTTTAAAATAGTTTATGGTGAACTAGAACTCAGCTGGTCAGCCTAAATATACGATACTAAGACAACAGATTAAATTATTACCAAGCTAATTGGCACGTAGCTGTAGACAACGTTAAAAACAAGTAAGCCAAAGGTATATATGCTTTGAGAACTATGATCTTTGCTTTGATCTAACCAAAACCAAAGCATTTTTGAAATAAATTTTAATACTGACCTAAAAGCATTGATAGAGCGTTAAATATTAGCTCCGTCAAGCTGCTCTCGAGAACCTAGCATTCCTTGGGAGGCAACATGCCAAACTTTAGTAGCTCTTGTATACTTTTTATACATAACCTGGTGACAGCAGACAATTTGATGCAATAGAGTAACTATATAAATGATATTGCTTGTTTGTACTTCATTTCGATTTGACAATGACTTTGCAATCATTCGTTGTCTTGTTATTGACTCATATCTTGGGTTTTTAAGATATCGTTTTTTTTTGAGGCTTTATTTTTTGACTCTTTTTATACATGCTAATGGCGGGAAATCTTCACCCCTGAAAACATAAGACTGGATACAACCCAAGCTGAAAAACGACAATGGACATGAATGTATAATACGAATATTGTGAATTGAGAGCTTCGTGTTATTACAAATGATAAGTGGACGCTCGTCAAATTCCATTACTCCGACAAGGCAATGCATATTTAACCAGCACTTCAGCTCTCCATCCGAGTCTGGAAAGTTGAATGGTTAGAGTGTCTCATCGATCATCAGAATGTTGCGGGTTCGAGCCCCATCAGGAGCTTAGAAAAGGCTATTGCGACTAGATTAACTTGACAAACGTCAACTTATCGTCTGAAATGATCATGGGTTCTGCTGCCCAATGAAAATCTTCCACAATGTTCTATTTTACCTTGCTCGAAGTCCTATTAATTCCAATCATGTACACCAATTCAGCAATCACGATTGCCAACACCATATTCTTGTGGATGCTGTTTGTATTTGAATTTAGACCGCTAAAAATAAAAATGAGGTGAAAAAAATAAAACATTGAATATTTCTGAAGCGATCTGCCAGATCGGTGATCAACTGCTTGCGATAAAGTAACAGTACATAGTTCACAGTTTAGCTCCTGTCAATCAAAATCTTTGGTAGACGCTAATATTATATATGTCCTGATGAAGCGAAAATAGCACAATCCTTATCTCAATTTAAATCCTTCACATAAGCATTATATATCCTATCTTATTCATATTTAACTTCATGTAATTATTACATTGTATTGTAGACATTGTATATTCTTAAAAAACTCGTTACGAATTTATGAGGAAAATACAAAGGAAAATCATAACTGTGTCGTGTCTTTATATGTGATAAAAACACGTTTGTTTTTCTCCTCCAATTTTCTCGCCTTAAAAAATGTTAATTTTCAAACTTTTTTCGCGAATTAGCGTATTAAGAGATTTGTTTTTTAAGCCGTTCAAAAAACTCGCAGTACGTGCTTTATCGGATCTAAAACACTCGGCTATCTCCTCGTGTTTTACATCCGATAAAGCACTCCTGCTCGTTTTTTAAACATAACGTAATGTATTAGTATCATAGAAACCTTTATATTTTATACTGCACGGCTCCAATCAAAAGCACGTTTTTATGTGATTGTGACCTCGTGATTAAATAAAGATTTTAATAATAATAATAATAATAATGATAACAATAATAATAATAATAATAATAATAATAATATTACAATAATAATAGGACAAAATTGAAAAAAATTTAAAGTACCAGGATTTGAACATGGAAATATCAAGAATGTGGACGTTAAACGAAATGGAAGCCATACCAATAGTTGTTGGTGCTCTGGGAACGGTATCAAAAAGACTTGAAGGGTTTTTGGAAAAGATTAGGACAGTAATACCAGTTGAAATGCTGCAAAAGACAGCATTACTTGGAACAGCTGGAATCATTCGAAGGGTTATGGACATGAAGGACAGATAACTCTAGGACCTTAGGTTGCAAGTAGCAACTTGCTCCTAGTTTTAAGCCAGTTCGTTTAAATGAACTGTGTGGAAAAGCAATAATAATAATAAAATTTTGGTGGTGGGTTCCTTGCACTTTACCGTACCTCGTTAGCGCCAAAAGGTTAGTATTAAGATTAGGGATTGTGGCCTCACGTACGGTTAAAGTTAACACTTGTTTAATATTATCAAAATTATTTTCGATTAAGAAAATGTACGAACAACCAAAACTTCGCAATTTTTTTCATGGTTTTACGTGGAAAGAAAAGAAGGATCAGTTAGCACGGTATTTTTATTTTGTTTTCAGTAAAACGTTTGAGTGATGTACATACCTTAAGCAAGTGAACGACAGGAAGGCCACCAGCAGGATAGCGAGTGAAACTGAGACACCAACGTAAGTGATAATTTGAACTGTATATGGAGATATGACGGGCACCTGGAATGGAAAAGAAACAGTTCCGTCGACTGAAATAGGTCTACCCTTACGTTCCTATATACGGCATATATAAAAATTTAAAATATTATAAAAAAGATGATTGATAAATACTATAAAATACCATAATGTAACTAATATATATATATATATATATATATATATATATATATGTGTGTGTGTGCGTGTGTGTGTGTGTGTGTGTGTGTGTGTGTGTAATATTTAAAAACCGAGCAGGAGTGCTTTATTGGGATTTAAAACACGAGGCGGTAGCCGAGTGTTTTACACCCGATAAACCACGAACTGCGAGTTTTTCAAATGTCTTATGAAATTCACCTCTTGATACGCTAATTCGTGAAGAAAGTTAGGAAATTTATCGTTCGTAAGCCGAAAAAATTGAATTTCTTCTTCACATATAATGGCACATGTATCTTTATCACATATATAGATCCGACACGATTATGATTTTCTTTTGTCTTTTCCTCATGAATTTTTAATGAATTTTACAAATATATATATATATATATATATAATTGTAATAACGATGATTTATATTGGCGTTTCGAACAGTGCTCAATATCTCAGAAGATAGAGCAGAACAGACGTGTAAAGTAACTAAAGAGTGCTCGTTGTTACTCGGGAGTTTCACGCCCGTGGACGATCTTCAGACAACTGAAGATACTTATATATATATATATATATATATATATAAATAAGTTAGTAATAGTAATACTAATTAATATAAGTTATTATCTATATGTAACATAAAAAAAGGACAGTGTAAATATGCTACTTGGCATGATCCAGCATCATTGGTGACGTCCGACGTATATTTCTCTTAAACGAGTACAGCGCCTCAGAGAATTTGGGTATACAAGGTATACATTAGTGTAAACCCTACCTCTAAGAGTTTCATTATCCTGAAGCTCTTGAGCACTTAACATCTTCAGAACTCAAGATCTGAGTATACACTAAGACGTATGAATAATTAGGACAATATTTCAACATTGTTTTTTTATTTCTCAAGAGGTCAGTGCTTTCTTGCATTTGTGCAAATATATTGAATTGAATTAAATTGAACTGATTGTAATATACATGAGCTAATTCGGTTTATTGTTAAGGACGTAAGGTTTTGTAATATGAGAAGAACACGTGTTGTGATCTTGCGTGTTTCCTTGCGGGAGTCGTGCCTAGAGGCTGTGATTAAAGGTATTCGAAATTTCCTCTCTTATTTTGTTGACAAATTACATGAGCAAAAGCAAAAACAAAAAAGAAAACGCATAAAATCTTGGATATTGATCAGCAGAAGAGCTTTGACAGAATTTTGTTGTTCGTGATCAAATATTCCACAAAAAATGCCAGCTGCTACAGCCAACCTAATTGCAAGAAGACGAGGATTTCGCTAGCTGAAGATTAATAAGAAAATGAGTTATTTACCTCCATTCTTAGATCAGAAACGACGGCAAACGACGTCAAATGATGACATTTACATATGGTATGAGTGAAATTACTCGGCACCTTTGTACAGCCATTTTTTGACCAGCCTCCACCATGACCACCACTGAAAATTAATGAACAAACAAAATGGTTAATAAGGGACGGAAATTTCTTGTCAATTTCGGCGTCACTCAAGGGACCAATTCAATGAAAAAGATTATAAGATGCATTTCGAATGCACATTATAGAGTGAAATCTTCTTCCAAAACCATGACAAGGGTTGAAGTTTGGTTAAAAAAGAAGAGCTTTCGCTCCATAACTTGCACTAGAAATAATCCTCTCGATAATCCTAATCATTAACACTGAGTAAAGATGCCAAATACAAACAACTAAATTGATATGGCTTACGGTATAGAATAATTCCAAAAGACGCAATCGTATTGCGATCGATTAACCTACAAAAAGAACAACACGTTTGTCAGATTTGCAATAAATAACCTTGCTTAGTTGGTCGTCAAAGCGAAGTTAACATACCTCGTGATTCAGAAATTCGATTGTAATTGGATCTTTTAAGTACATCGACTCCATGCCTTTTATGCCGACTGATATCACGTCCGAATTTACGTCGAGAGAAAATCCTGTTATACTGTATGAATAATATCCAAAAGACAGAAACTGTGAGATGCAAGTCTAGAAAGCCAGATATCTGTCAACTCTTAGTCAGGGATACAATATTGTAACAATAAGAGTTACACAGTTTTGGACTGAGACAACAAACTGTTATAGGGCGACCCCTTTTTTTCAAAACCAGAGTCTCGTGCGTCCTCATACACGTGAACTCACGTAACAAACCAGCACGAACATAAGTGATCCTCGTGTAAGCATGTGACTTTACAGAACCCGTGTGAACAACCTGAGTAATGATCAAAAGCTCCAGCCGCTGCCCAAAGTTAATGTAAACAGCCGCAAGTTCAAAATTACGTCTCGTTGTCCACCAACTTACTTCAGCTTACATTTACTTTCGGCAACTATGAGCGTGTTCAAATTTGGATTCAAGTTTAAAAGGATTTTCTTTGTCTTGTATGGACTTAGGTTTTCGCTTGGCCGTGCCCTCAGAGAAATTTCCTGGAAGTTAATTTAAGCTGACTAGGAGCAACTTGTACGGTTGTGTGGTCAATTTTTAGAACTATTTCTAATCTATCCAGAACAGCCCAATGCACGTGGATAATGCTATCATTATCAACGGTTTTTACTAGGATTTTATGTTGCCTCACGAGTGGCTTGCTCAATTACAGTTATTACAGCATATAAGGATCACCTTTCATTGATATCAAATGAATTCGGTAGTAGATCGCCAAGATCCTTCAGAACGATGAACGCTATAGCAGATTCTTTTCCTGTTAAAACACACAATATTAAAACATCAACCAACTCCGACAGCAGCGAAGGTACTCAACCCACTAAAGTCCATTTTCCACTCGAGCATAGTTATAAGCATATGGCCACATAAGACCACAACTACAGACGAGACAAAGGAATGGAACTTCTGTGATCCCTAGCAAACACAAAAGGTATCAGCCTAAGCAAAAGTCCAAGTTTACGCCACAGTCTAGGACAGAAGGAAAAACAAAAAATTCTCCTTGTTTTTGTCCTCAGTTTTACTTAATGAGCAAGAGCATGTTGGAGGCCCACATGAGAAGTCATTCTTTGTGCTCGTCTTTATCTTAAGATGGCTATATACAGTTTATTGAAAAGTTGAAGGATACAAGTTCTACTATCAAAAATGTGTATAAACATTGCATGGAGAGAATTAAATATAATGCGAGCGGGGGGAAAAACAATTTTTGCGTCCAATACTACTACTTTGGAAAGTGTTCCAGCAGTTGTCACGACAACAGTGACATTTCAAAATGTCATAATTATCATTCAATCTAATTTACCTTGTAACAGAGTTTAACTCACCTTTTTGGAAATGAAAGAATTGAACCAATAGAAAGCACGATATTCTGACTGAGTCTTGACAAATACAAATGGTGTTTTATGTATCGTACTTTTACGAATACTCTTGTCTTATGAAACTAGAGATGAATGATGCCTTAATTTTATCTTTCAGCAGACGCAAAATATCCGTGATGAGAAACATGATGATGAAACTTACTGGGAGCACCATGGTTTCTAAAGAGTGAAGACGGAATTTTAACTCGATTGGTTCTGTTCTGCCATTCTGGAGAAGCAAGTAAACTGTCCTTGTGTTCTTCCGAAGGAAATAGCAAGCCAGAAAAGTGTTGAGGTGACACTGGTTCAAGTTGCATAACTAGAAAAATATCCCAACATAGCTCGCTGTAAAAACCGAAATGTAGAATGATGACATACCATTTGACCCAAATCAGCACAACGAAGCATCGCACAACACAGCACAACAGAATACAACAATGGAATGCACGGCTCAGTGCAATACTACATAAAACAAAACAGTGATGAACAGTGCGATACGATACAATACATCATAAGCTAGAGAGTGCAGTACATGCAATACAGCATAGCACAGCAAATCACAGTGCAATAAAGGGCAGTGCAATAAAGGGCAGTGCAACACAGTACAGTACAATACATACATCACAGAAAAACGTAATGCGGTGCTATACCGGTACTATCCAACACAACACGTTTGTAGTAACAGTCCAATGCTATAAATCGCCAAACACGAACCATTACCCAAGTTACAATACACACCACAAAAAGTTGTCATTTAGTTTGTTTTCAATAAATACGTACATAGTAACCAAAACTTCAACAAACAATACAATACTCACGAAGATTTGGTTCAATCTTGTTCAAGGACCGTAAGCCTGATGTGGATCGTCTTCTTCGGTATTGCTTTCTCTTGATATAAACAATGTTGCTTGCCAAATTGACCCCAAACTCTTCCAAATGACGCATAAGCGATACGCTGGCAGAAGTATTCTGAAAAAATAGATGTACCGAACAAAATCTTTTCAAGGCACTCACTTCATGCACGGTATTGCAAATCTGAGTTCTAAATGGAGGTCATAACGGTAGCGATATTAATAATATCGACCCGAATCACGCAGGGTGAATACATCATATACAAAGAGGTTGGGCACTTTGTTTAGAAAAAGAGATAAACCTTTGTGGCATAAGGAATCATTATCCAGGTTTGTGTCAATCCTTTGATATACAAGGTTGTCATACAACACCAAATTACATCAAAAGAACAAAAGAATAAAACTAAAACAATAAGATACTTGTAATATGAATTGGCATAAAATTTTGGTAACTTACACAACAGTTTTGATCGAAAACTTTATGAGAGACATGTCTCGGAATAGACTTATTCCTTCATCAGGCCTGATGAACGAATAAACATATTCCGAAACTTGTCGCATGTAAAGTTTTCGATCAAAACTCTTGTGTTAGTTATCAAAATAAGGTAATTGTTTTAAAAAAGAAAAGTTGTCACACAAATACATACATGCATACACAGAATCACCCGCACGATGGTTCTTCGTGCCATACACGTCAATTGCATCACACATTTTCACCAGAGTCGAATTTCCTTCAAACTCAAAATATAGTATTCCTCACAATGACAATACGTACCTCGTCGATCAACGACCAAGCAGTGGTGTATTTCTTATCCAAGAATGTGCTCACAGCTCCTAAAACAGTCTTTACGAGAAAGAAACAAAAGGTTACACCAATGGAAGCAGTCGTGCATCGTGTACCTAATTTATTTTAAGAATTTTCGGATAATATCCACGATTTTAATCGTACGAGCAGTGACATCGGTAAGGTTGGTGTTAATGAGCACTGGCCGAACGCTTCCAACATAAGAATAATATGATGAAGTTTGAACGAGGCCAAATTAATGATGTAGAAAAGTCACCCGACTGCCGAACAGGGAAGTGAACCCAAGGTCTCTGACTACATAAGAGGTGACTACATCATGAAAGATAGTAAAGGAAGCTATTAGGAAGAGAATAAAGGAATGGTGGACAAGGAAAGGAAGGAGGCATTGTAGAGAAGGTGTAGAGAAAGTGATTAGATGGCAAATTTGGAGAAAGCTTGGAGTAAATATCAATTTAAAATTAGCAGAATTGTAAAACGTTCTAACAAGTAAGGCATAATGACTGACAAGCAAACGTTACGTATGAGCACAACCCTTAAACGTCTGATGAACAAGAAGACCATCTCTCCATGGAGTAACAAGAACTTTGAGCTATGATGTTTGCGGTAGACATGAATGACTTACATCAAGAAATTTGTTATCCTGAGATGAGGCTAAATTTTCTTCATCCTGTTTGCTTTCGAAGTCCATCAACGCCATGATGATCTTGTATGCTATCGCGACGTCCTTTTGAAAGAAATTCTCCCGAGCAAAGAGTAAATTACCCAGGTGGTCAGTCACCTTGATAGCTGTCTGGGCGGTGAGGTTGCCGTAACGTTTTAGCTGGAAGGTAAATAAGTTAATTTTAAAGTTAAATCGACTATGGGTTTACTGTGGAACGAATTCGGATGAATAACAACCTCGAGTAAAAAGATAGAATGGGAAATTGACAAACACTTGGAGGCGTTTTTGACCCCATAGCTGGTTAAATCTAATTTTAAGATGGTTGAAACCGAGGTAAGTTGTGACAACGAAACACAGGCTCTTTGAAAACTCACTTCTTTCACGTTCCGATGAAGCTAATCGTGCTTTTAAGATCACGTTCTTTTAGGATCAGTCGTTTTGAATTAGCTAGGTAAGGTTTTTTTCGGAATGGAAACGAATTTGTAAAGATTTCGGTTCGGTCTTAGTCTGAGTCATGTTCTCAAATTTAATTCTTATCCCCAAGCTATTATGGCATTTTTTATATGGCAGTATTACACCATTGCATCATTGAGCTCCTTTGCATCCCTCGTAATACTGTTCGTTTTGAGGGGTATCCCTTCATAAGAAAAAATGCGCATGAGATTATGTTCGATGAACTAGAAATCCTATATTTTTTACGCCACATGAACCAGTATTACGGTATATACGACTAGTCTGGTGCCTTGCGAGACAACCACGGTTTTCGGGAACAACTGGGATCATTAAACTATTGGGTCCAAGCTGTTGCCTTCTTTACCTTCTCACATGACTTACCAGCTTTTGTAGATCGACAAAACCAGTCGATGTGCAATCTGTTACATCTGGAGGTTGCCATCCACGTCCTATAGCACAAAGCCGCTCAGCTGTTCCTGCGGTTACAAACAAGAACCAACGACAATTTTGAACATTTATAGTCATGATAAAAAGGAAAGGTTAAATAAGACGAGATACTGCAGTTCCCTCCTATGAAGTTCACTTAACTGGGCAGGATCAGTCTTTTTTAATTTTACTCTGAACAACGCCAGGTGATTTTACTCGTCAAGGGGACGCAACCTGCCGCTAGAGAATTATGGCTGTTTAAGGAGTTTTAAAGCGGACATAGAGTCGTCTTTCATGAATGTTCCTTCAATGTTTGCCAAACTCAAACCTCCGAAAAGCGATTTCTGAGCCCTAAGCGGAGATGGAACCTCCAACCTGCTGACGACTGGTGAGATGCTCTAATTACTAGCAAAACATTAGACTTAGAGTCGCCTTCATTTACAATTTTACACAAACTCTTCCTTCGATTTACTTGGTTAAAATGGCCCGTATTTCAAAAAAACAGTCAATCAACATCGTTATTTAGATGCATTCGGGTCAAAACTGGTATACGACAGTTGTATATCCAAACTGTATGGAACTTAGTACGGCTTGTATATCGCAAATAGTTCGACTGTTATACTGTAAATATTGCAAAAAGCTAACGAATCGGTTAATACACGGGTTATCACACTACCTACTGCTCCATAAGGACACTTCTGCTTGGCAACCACTCCAAAATTTACCCGTTGCCATACAATGTCTTCTGCTTTAGCTCTCGGACATGAAGTATTTATGACTGGTTAACATAAAAGACGAAAAAGACACGTGAAACTTGGATAAGGACGAAAACAAGAATTTAAAGTACAGCATTAAATAGCATTGTTTTGTATAGGACATTATAACAGCAAACACAGAGTAACATTTTATTTCGGAATCATCCTTAGAGATACATGAACGGAAAATTTTCATGATTATTTATAATCAGATCATTTCACAATTATGAAAATTTTCTGTTCATAGCGTAACATATGGTACATTAAAGCCAGGCACATCATAGTGTAGCACCGAGTAGTATCATAATTGACGACAAAACTTCATTTCATATTAGACCTGGGCCTGTCAATTTGTCACAAATTTTACATAATAAAGGAGGTTGGGAATTTAGTTCTACACCAAGGGTCAACACGGCTACAGTACGTTTGCGCATTTGGGAGTTTCTTAGGCCATTGTTTTTGTCAAAAAACATTGAACAAGACCCAAATATTGATCAGTATGACAATTGCAGATGGTTGGACTCAAGGTGTTTTACAAGATGATTAATGGAATCATGTACGGATTGCCAACATTAACATTTCACTGGTTTTCTTGTATTTCGGAAAAACGGAGTTTCCCGCTCTTTTCCTCGTTTCTAGTCTGGAGCCCGTGCCTGCGTATGACGTTTGGCAGCGGTGTCCCATTGGTTTTACCCTAGTCCATGAGACCTTTCTTGCGTCTCTTGACAAGGTCTCTCAGCGGTCCTCATTAATGCTTCACAACTGAAAGGCCTGAATACGGGGCAGTACCAACACGGTCTGTTTTACAATTCTGCTTTTTTTTTTTTTTTCGAGGTTTTTGGGGGTGACCACCCATACCGTTTGCAGCGATACCTTTGATGAATCTCCACGAAATCAAACCTTACTTTTGCAGCCTTTTCCATTTCGTGTGATCTCGCCTTGTTTCTCCTTGCACATATCACATCGCCGACCGATCACACCAGGTAGACATGGACACTGTCCTCCGATTGGTTCACACATTTGGTTTACACTTCCCTCGCGGTCACAATCACACCGTATGCAGATATCCCCCAGTCGACCTTGCTTTAAGATCTCGCGGTAATGGTGTTTCTAATTTGAAAATAAATAAATAAATAAATAAATAAATAAATAAATAAATAAAATAAAAGTATTAAGGAAGCTGGTATTCAGGGGCAAGAATAGAAAGTGCTGTATAAATTAAGCACACTCCGCTTTTTGAAATAAACTGAATGGTTTGAACACTCTGGGGGAATCGATGCGTGTTGGTGAAAGTTGACCGTCAAAGTTGAGATAGAGTTGAGAAAGACTGTCTCCGGTGTTTGTCGTGAATGACATTTGGACAGCTTCAGCGGGGGTCATCTTTACTCGACTCATAAAGATGTATACTCGACCACATGTACTACTGAATAGTTCTTTGAGTGCAATCGTAATCCAGACTTAATAAAAGTGGAACGTTGCGTAAGCAGTGTGTTAAGATACCGTATATAAGAATTTAAAGGGTAGTAGATTGTTTTTCTTTTTTTTTTTCTTTTTTTGTTTTAAAAAGAACTGACATTGTGTGAAACGTCCAATAACCATAGTTTACATGCGCCCAATGATAAAAACGCGATGACTCCAGTCGCCCTCACCTTACAATGACAATATCCATTCGTCTTGTTACAAACAGGATCATAGCCAAGCCCTAAGTTACAGTTGCAAGGGCCACAGACACCATTATCAGAGGCACTGTAATACTCGTCTTCACATGGCAACTGGCTTCTTGTTTCACAGAACTGACCTAAAACGTTCACGACTACATTTGAGCCAAATCCACTCAAAAAAGAATTTCGTTACACTGAATCAAGGGGCAACTTGAAGACTTCGGATCATATTTTCTTCAAGGACATATAGGAAGTTTTCAGTTTCAGTACAGAACATTGTATTTCTCACAACGATTAACCCACCCAGATCGTGGTGAGGTTCTGCCGTTTAGTTTGGCTAACGCCAGATGAATTTACGCGTTATGGGATAAATCGGACCCAGGAAAGATTAAAGCAATCTTTACTCAGGTGGGAACGAGTAAAATTGTATTAAACTTGATCAAATCTTCATGGAAACTGTAAAGTATTCAAAATAAAGTGGAAAATGGGTAGCCTTATAAGATGAAGGCGTTAACTATGCAATTGGACTTTAACTTCTGGTCAAAGGTAGCCAATTATGGACAGAGTAAAAATTTCAAAGGTTGGTAATTCAACGTGACTGATCGCAAAGAATTCTAACGTTTCGAATAAAGGCCCCTCATCAGAGAGTGAAACGTGCTCTGAAACAGGAATAGCAACTACCAGTAGACTAGGTTTTCTACGCGGCAGTTACCAAGCTTTGAAATTTTTACGCGATTTAACAGTGTCTACGCATTATCCTGTTTTTAGTTATGGATAGACGCGACCTAAGTCCGCTGAACCTGTAAGTCCTTCTTTCAATATGTGGTCAAGCTTACCTAAATATTTGTCAGGGCAGGTACATTGAAAGCCCACCGCATCATCGGTTCTATTGCAAATTGCTGCATTTTGGCAAGGTTGAAGAGTGCAAATATCCACACATTTTTGACCAACGTATCCATTGCGACATTCACAAGACGTCACTCGCCAGTGTTCCTTACAAACACTCCCTTTGGAACAAACGTTAGTTTGACACTTGGCCTTTGAACCACAACCATTTGAGAACTGACTTCCTGTAGCGGACGTAATGTCCAGTGGAGCACCACCAATCATCACACCTAAAATCGTAAACAAAATCAATAGGATTATGAATTTTGCACAATTCAGAGGCAGTGTGTCAAAAATATCGATGGAGAACTTAAGGTACAATGTGTTTCAGACACGCGAAGATCTCATACGTTGATACAGTATTGTGGGCTGAAAAAATATTGTAAGAACATTATTATCCACGGATAACCAATAATGATTTTCCATGGTTTTAACAACATTTTACAGCAATGATGTCGCAACAGCAGCTATTCGCGGTTATTGAAATAGGAAAATGCAACATAGAACAACCATGTTCACTGTTGATGAGATCGTTGAACTTTGTTAACAAGAAGTTATATATATATATATATATATATATATATATATATACGTGAACGTTTAGGTTTACGAAATGCAAAGAGGGCTCAATAACGCAAAGAAAGAGCAAATGGGATTATATCGCTTACCTCAAAAAGTCACTACAGCCCGTTTCATCTTGGGAAAGAATCTTCAGGTGACTGATATAACAATATATATATATGCAATACAGCTTACATGTCCTACCTACCTTTCATACAACCGTTTAAACTATTTCCAGATTTATGTCTATCTCCAAGAGAAATTAGCGCCAAAGAACGACCATCCAATGTATCTCCTCGATATTTCACTTGTGCACTGAACACGTGATCGACAACCAGACGTACCGAGGTGACACTCCACGTGATATTCACGTGATGCCACTCTCCGTCGTTGAGTTCGATATCTGGGATATTCATGCTTAATGTGTGGTAACTATAGTGAAGAGTGCCATTTTGGAGCTGTAAAAAATGAATAATAAAAAAACCAATTATATAGATGTTAACTAAATACACAACAACGGTAACTCCGAAAAGCGATATCATTTTAATTCTTGGCCTGATGAAGTCGCATTCCTGGTGATGACTAAAACTTAGTCGAAACGTCGAATTAAAAGGATATCGCTTTTCGGAGTAACCGTTGTTGTGTATTTAATTAAAATACTCTGTGGTTCCCGTAATCATAAAGGTTAACACTATTTAGAATTAGGAAATACTTTCAAACCACCAGCGTAAAATTTTGAGCGATCATTAATTCCAAATAGCTAAACTTTTTTTCTTAACACCTAATAAGGATCTCGGGATTTCATGACGTCATCCACCTGTATGTCCTTAAAAGGTTGACATCCATCGTGCGGTTGTCGCACACGACAGCTCGTCCGGACGTACGATTCAGTCACGTGAGCCTTCAGGACGTGTTGCACCATTCGCGAACGAATCTCAAACAGGGATTGTGCTTTCAAGGGTTTATCATAAACCCCAGGATGGAGAATTGCATGCGACAATGGAATCGTGTGGATGGGCCTTATGCCAAAAAATTTGGTTGATGTATAATGTAGATAGAAGGTAACATTAATATGAAACGTAGTACATTATAAACATAACTTGGCGCTCACGTTCTTCGTCATTTGTCTTGTAACTGAAGAAGTGATATTACGAGTGTAAATGATGGGAAAGTCCTGTTTAAAATTAGTGTTCATCTTACCTGTAAATACGAGATGTAACTACTGAACATGACTTCCATTACTACGCCAGTGTTTTCTAAGGTTCTAAACATGACCGACATTGACCAAGGTAGCTTGACCACGACATTCTTAGGACTGGTAATAAGGAAGCCGTAGTGAGTGAAATCTAAGGAAGTTGTTTCTAAAAAAACAAAGGAGAAATGGCTGAGTCGCCTAAGTGTCAGGAATTGTTGACTTCCATTCCTCGTGACTAAGGATACATCTCGGAGAGGGTTACAGAACCTCCTCACTTGTAAAGGAAAAGATGACGGAATAGCTCCGGAGATAATTAATCCATGAACACGCACAACACGTTAAGAAACAGCGAAGCAAAAACTGGATTGAACAAATCAAAGTCGCAGTTGTTATCTACAATTAATCAGTACCATGTCCTTTCTCAGCATAGTATTCTGTTTCCGGAGAATATTGGCTACAATCAATATCACGGTCAGGGTTAGCGGTTGGGTTAAGTTCAAACGTATTTTCATATTCAATTTTTCGTGTAGAATTTCGATGCCTGACTGGTTCAAATCGTAGGAAGAAAAATGGATGGGTATGATGCAGTTAGACCGGAACTAATTTCGGAAATGCATTAACTGCGTGTTTCTTACTGTATTTTGCTGATTCTTGGAAAAGATGAAAGGGTTAAAGTTCAAAGGTCCGAATCACAGGGAACGATCGATCTCGTATCAATCTAGTGGAGTTCGAGCGCTCACAGTAGGCCTGTATTTTGCTCAAATTGATTTCAGACCGATCCCCCAGCGGATCTAACTCAATGGCAGAAAGATCCCCTAAAAAGGATAATAGTAATTCTAAGGTGTACCGTATGAACGCAAAAGGAAAAATCGAAGTGAAAGAGCTATATCAAGCTTACAAAAATGACTTCGCCAAGATCTCGAAGATAACCTGTGTCTGCCTTTATCAACTTTCCTTGTAAATTAAAGATTTCGGAAACAAAATGTTGGATCGGTAAATCGGTATCCGAAATATCGGGGCTTAAATATCAGTTATCGAAATACCGGCAAATTCCTGTACAATCTCCAGTAATTAAATTTCATTTTCTAAATGAATTTATCAGCATACCGGACTGCTATTAATGTTGTCATTATTGTTGTTACTGTTATTGTTGTTGTTATTATTGTTATTGTTGTCATTATTATTGTTATTGTTATTGTCATTGTCATAGTTATTGTTATTTAAAAATATAGATTAGGTAGTCGAAAGCTCGTCAATAAAAATCTCAGGTCAGAGAACGCCTTGTATTCAGTAATTGTTATTGCTATTATTCTTATTGTTGGTATTGTTATTATGGTTTTTGTTTTTGTTATTGTTATTGTTACTGTTATTGTTAGTATTATTACTCTAGAAGTCCGGGGTTAGATTACCCTAGCTTAACAAGTTTATCTGCATAAAGTACTCACTAATGGTACACGTTTTCCCCACAAATCCATCAGGACATTGACAAACAGCAGTATTCCATGAACTGATACACGTTCCACCGTTGTCACAAGGATTCTTAAGACAGAAATTTCTCTTCTGGCTACATCCAGCTTGAGTGTTTCTGTCAAGAATGGGACTGCCCAGGTTAAGTGCTTCTTGGTTGACTAACACATTCCGGATGCAGCCGATAAAACTCTTGTCCTGGATGGGAAGTTTGTCTGGTTTGAAGGGAAGTCCTCCAAGGAGCAAAGGAGATGTTAAATCCATAGACCTATATAAAGATAAGAGTTCAGGGTTATCTGTAGCACATTACGTTTTCCTCGAAATTGTGAAAAAAAATGTGAACAACAACATATATAAACATCTACAGAATTGCCACATTGAGAGGACAAAGCAACTTTGCCAGTGCCAGATTAACAGGACGTCTATCGGGCCATTACCACGCGCTTCGGGCTTGCAAGAGGGGACGTGTTTTGCAGTGCCGTGTGTAGTTTCTTGCCGGGAAGAACGATGGGCAGAGCGCAACAAGGACTTTATTACTTTTAATTTAATAACAGAAAAAAATAATAACAGGAACATACTGCCAGAGACAATAGTTTGACTTTATGGAATCGTTGTGCACGTCAATGTGGTAATTTAATTGATCAATTTTTTGTAATCTAATGAATCGTGAGATTTTCCGACGTTATACTTTTGTACGTCGCTGAAGAATGTCGCTGAAGAACGTCGCTGAAGAATGTCGCTGTAATTTCTCAGTCAAGCTAAAGAAAGGGTCTACAGTTTTCAAACTTACTTTAAACGGCCTTTCAGTCTCTTCGCAGCAGCACATGAAAAAGTACCTTCTTGTTTTCCAAACTTGACAGCAACCGCAGAGTCACATTTATATCCCAGCACAAGTGACCCAGTCTAAAGAAAAGTTGTGAAAATGTTACCGATGTTAGGATTGGTACAATAATACCATTAAAAAGCAGTCAGTTGCCAAGGCATCTGCTCCGGAGTTTTGGGTTCCCAGTTCTTCATCAATATTAAAAAAAAATGCCAACGAACAATTGAAGGTAAAAACTGGACTCAACATTCAGACTCTTTTCTCACAAGCGAAACATATTGCTTGCAAGTATGTGATTTAATTCAACACACAGCATGGTAATGATTTTCCTTTGCATGAGTAACTAATGAACTTGGCTGTAATAAATCCTCAAGCTGTAAACGGTGTATTTATATCACTATTTTCACAACTTACCTTATCTTGTAGGGCATTTGCTCCCAATGTGGGAGACACACCCCCTGCGATATTCAGCGAAGTACTAAAAACAACTGGATAAATTCTCACCAATGAAAACATCCGATGAGAGTAAATTCACAAATTAACAGCATTCATCGACGGTATGGGGTAAATGCCTCCCCTAAATCAATATCCTGCTTCCCTTCCAAGTAAAAGGGTGCATACTTACGTTTGGGATTTAATTAGTCTTGGATTATCTTGTACAAGGATAGATTCATTGTGAGAAATTTAAACAGCAAGAGTTTTTGGAGCTCCTTTTGGATTGGACTTACAGTGTATATTCTCACGAATAAACGGCCCTACTGTTAACCTCCACAAATCCGTAAACATCAGTATCAGTAGACATCAGTATCAAGGGTCTTCGCTCGAAACGTTCGAAAACTACTCTTTACATTTCGGCATCACTCAGACCTTTCCGATTATTTCACTTCGATTTCAACAGTGCCTACGCAGTACTCTATTTTTATTTCAGTAGACAAAAGCTAGTTTTAAAGCAGGCTGATAAGTGTTCCATTTACAAGTCATTTATAAACTTAGTAATTTACCTGATTTTGATAAGAAATTGTCACCTTGTTCCACTGACCATTTGTCACACTATCTCCATTACTAGAATCAACGCTGATTGTCTCTACTTCGTCACCAGCTGAGAATATGTAGTACAGCCTTCTGTCTCGGATTTCCAAAGCCATGAAATCGTTTTCATGTTCATATCGCCCAATATACATGAGCAGACCATTCGAATTAATGGTGGCAAATTCCAGTGCTATCTCTATGTGCCAGTGGTGTGTAATACCTGGGTGTAAACATTGTAAAAAATAAAATCCTTATTTTAAGAAAAAAAGTCTTGTTTTAAGGCCATATTTCTTGAATTAAGAAATGTTGTCTTGTCCCGTACACAGGATATTTTTTCTTAATAAGCTATCTTGATAAGAAAAAATTTCCTAGAAGACATATTTCTTGAATTAAGGAAACATATCTGGACTAGACAGGAAAAATACTCTTGAATCAAGAAGTATTTTCTTAAATTTCTTGAAAGAGGAAAAAAAAATCCACTTGACTCTTCTTATAAAGAATTTATTTCTTAAAGCCAGGAAATTAATCTTGAAACTAGAAAAAATATCTACCGAAGATTTTAATTTTTTGCAGCGAATATACTTGACATTTAGTACTTACAAATAACCATAGTAAACAAACAGTTGAAGCACCTTATGAAAATTTACGACCGTCTTGACCCAAACCCCTTAAAAAAGGCCGTGGGAACGCGGTCGAGGCCACAGTTCGCAGATCTTCGGCAATTAAATTTGAACAATGCTTTAAAACGGAATTAAATAGTAATAATAATAATAATAATAAACTTTATTTCTATCGCGTCTATATCATTAACTGTTCTAGGCGCTTTACAATATCACAAAAATGTAGTAAGATAAAGATAAATTACAGCAATAGGAATAAAAATAATGCTAGTAATAATAATATCAAAAGTAACAAATAACTATCCAAGCATATAAATATATCTATAACTCTAAAAATCCAACAACCACATATATAAGTATAAGAATTAAATAAATATCTATATACAAATTAAGAAAAAGCTTGGTGAAATAAATATGTCTCTAAGTGTTTTTTGAAAAAATTCAAGGAGTTGGCATTTCTTAAAGATGCGGGTATGCTGTTCCATAATTTAGGTCCTGCAATAGAAAATCTTCGATCACCATAAGACTTTAGCTTAGATCTCGGGACTTGAAGTAGAGGACAATATGTGGACGTTCGTCAAGCTCATGCCTCAAAAAAGCGATTTCTGAGCCCCAAACGGAGATCTTGCTAGTCATCAGAAGGTTGGTAGATTCCGATCCCCATCTGGGGCCGAGAAATCATTTCCTGAGATATGAGCTGGACGAACCCTTCAACATCCACCTGTCGTCCCAGACGTCATGAAGCTCCACACTCATCTGGGTTAAATCGAGTTGACACTTATGTCTGCGAGGGCTATTCAAATCTACCTCACAGCACGAATCACATTTTGACAGCCAACTAGGCACTGGTTCTCTTCGACGTAACGATGGTGACCCGCCTTTGCTACTGGACTTTCCCAGAAAAGGTAGCCTGACTGTATCCGAAGATAACATATTTAATTTCTTCGACATTTCGACTAGGCTTTAGTCATCATCAAGAATGCTGCTTGGTTACAGGTGGGGTCTACTTATACAAATAAGAATCACGTAAGATCTATTAATAGAAAATGAGTTCTCGGGATGCTTTAGTCCCATGGTTGAGCTGCGGTTTCAGGCAGCGGATGGCGAGCGCTTCCTTATAAAGCAATGTCGACCAGTGGTTGGCTTTGTCAATAATTACACATTTGTTAAATATAAAGTCACATAAACTGATTTGTAAGGTTTCGTCAGGGTTTTGTTCGTCTAGCAAAATTTGAAAGAGTGATTTAATGTGCTGAAATTGTTCACAAGAATTGATGTGGTTGTGAATTTCAGAGTCCGGGCAAGTCGTGTGTTCTTTTATTCTAGTGAAAAAGCATCTGTCTGTTTTTCCGATGTATGATTGTTGGCAACCTGGACAAGAAAAGCTGTATACCACAGAACTTTGGTATTCTTTTGGTGTTTTGTCCTTGCACGACAAAAGACAGTGTAGTGGTGGTCTTCCAGTTGACAACTGATCGACAGGGACGTTTTATCAGGCGCGGGAGATTCTTCTTGAATTTCCGGAGTAATACAGTGCCACGTTTGTTAATATATGGTAGACGGAGCCATATTTTGGGGGACTGTGAAGTTTCTTCGGTGGTCTGGGTAAGATCGTCCGGGTTAGGTGGGGTTCGGTCTGTGCTGAACGTTTTGATAAGTTGAAACGTCGAATAAATTAAATATGTTATCGATTTTCGGAGTTACCGTTGTTGTGCATTTTATTAAAATACTCAGTGGTTCCCGCAATTTCTCTATCCGAAGAAAAACCTTCATTTGAAGCGTCCGTATTTTCCATCCTAAGTTTCGGCCGTTTCCTGACCTTTTTGGATTTTTTCACGTCGTTCAACATTGCCCATGCGACACTCTACTTTTATGTCCTTCTTCTCTCAGTTGTTTTCCTCGAGCGCAAAGCTGGTAGGTAGATCCCTTTGTTATGGTCAAGTGAACACAAAGTGGACTTCTCCAGAAATTCATTAAGCTGCACGGTCAACACTTTACGAACGATGATATAAGATAGATAATCGGGCTTCGCCCTCAGGTTGATATATTGCTTAAACCCCTGGGTCACGGTATACAACCGTTACATAATGAACTCTGGTACAGAATATTTTAGACTATGGACTTGTGAATAATATGGAGTATGGCGCTTGTGAAAACAATTCCTTATTAGATACAGTACAACTCGGTTAACTAAAAGGTGATTGGAAAGAATATTGGTAAACGAAGATTTTATTCAATGTGACGTTTACTTAAGTAATACCATGATGACCTCCGTTTCTATTGTTCTCAAGTGCTAATTTAATCCCTAAATTCCCTCAGCATGCATACTTTTACTAATTTTCCCTCAAAAGAGGGAAAATTTCTAAATTTCCCTCATTAACGTGCATTACCAACCATCAAATAATGCTTTTAAATTTAAGCATTGAACAACTCATTTTATACAAATGCTGGTACTCACAATGAACAATACTAATATCCCCAAAAGAACTTCAAGCAATACCAAGTAAATTTCGTCGGCCATCATGGGTGACATGTAGGGAAATGAGTGATTAAATATCCTCTCATACCTCGGGAGGTTTGTGAAAGTCCCTCGGGCTAACGCCCTCAGCACTTCCCCAAACCTCCCTCGGCTTTCGGGGACATTTAATCACTAATTTCCCTCAGGTCATGCTATTACTTATAATTAATGCTAAAGTCTCAATTGCTTTGCCGTTCAAATGTCAAAAGGTCGCTTGAGAGTTTGAGATCCATGATTCTCGTATCATATCCCCTGGAAATATTCCACAATATCAGAATTTTGACCTGGTAACTTCAGAACAAGATCAAGTATCCGGACTTTAATAATCAAAGTAAATTTAACCTACAGTAAAATACTCACGAGTTTCAAATCCTCTCGCGACTCCCGAGTGGAAATTGTGTTAGGCTGGTTCAAGTCTGTTTTGAGTTCAGGTTCACGCACCTTTTATAGAGAACAAAATGTTTCTTAAGAGACTTACCTGGAAAGGCTAGTAAGGATCCGTTCTGGAAACTTCTGGTGGTAGCACGACACAATCTGTCTGAATAATCTTCCGAACTTGGACATTTACACTTAAAGCCACCGTTGGGAACGTCTTGGCACACCCCTCTATTCAAACATGGGTTATCTGCAAAGAGTAATATAAACCTTGAAATATTGTGACTAGAAAAACTGGGATTATAACATAAAGGTAAAAACAGAGCAACAGTAAGGAGACTAAATATATCTAAATCTTGAGGATGAAATTGACGATAAATTTATTATATCACCAGTCCAGTAAAGGATTCTGTGATAAAAAGTCTGTCTGGAGATGTGACTAGCAACTACAGTAGGTGGCCACTTACTAGCCCATTAATTACGGCACGTATAGTATCTAGAGCGTTTTTTGCTTATCTTGAATCGACCCACACGAGTACCACACCCATACACACAAAAATATTTGGAACATGGTGTGATTTATACAATTTCTACAGTATTATTCAGCAGAGAGGTGTTGGCAGGCTATTACGAGGGGTTAATATGGCAGAGGGCCAGCATACCTTTTTCTGGTCTGCTTGCTCACGCAGAAGTAAGTTACAGTAAGCACAATTTCCGGAATAGCTTTTCCTATAATATTTCACCATTATTTTCAAATTATTGGGGTTGAATTAATGAGTTTTTAAATGTGGTAGCTTGGTAGATATATGAAGTTTTATACGCACGTTCTCAAACCATTCTACTCAGAATAACTTTCTGATTCCCTGACGGGAGTCGAACCCGTAACATTCTGATCGCCGGTTAGATGCTCTAATCATTGAGCTACATGGACTCAGATGATGAGCGAAGTTTACATTTATGTACTGGTTCGAATTGATAGCATCTCACCGGCGATCAAAAGGTTACGGGTTCGATTCCCGTCAGGGACTCAGAAAGTTTTTCAGAGTAGAATAGCTTGAGAACGTGCGTACCAAGCTACCACATTTAAAAACTCATTGATTAGCACTAAAATAGGCGACATATCGAGACTTGCAGTACATATGTCTACTATCAATTCGAACCAGTACATAAATATAACCTTCGCTCACCAGCTGAGTCCTTGTAGCTCAATGGTTAGAGCATCTCACCGGCGATCAGAAGGTTACGGATTCGATTCCCGTCGGAGGTTGAATTAATCTTCCAAAAGTGCAATGCAAAAATATTTTCAGTTTTCATGGTGTAGGGGAAAACACGGTTGGCAACAATCCCTCTGTGCCAGGATTCTTAAGCTTGGTTCACATTTGAACATAAGCATAAGGACAAAACAAAAGGCAAAACAAAAGGCAAAACAAAGGAATGAAGTCAAGCCTGCGACATAAGGATCATCGTAAGCATAAGATCATAGTACAAGCGTAAGTGAAGAGCTGAACAAAAGATGAAATAAAGAAAAACTCTTGTTGTTTTATTTTTGTGCATCCCAGAGGATACATGTCATGCTTTGTTTTCGTATTGATCTTGGCCTTATGCTTATGCTTAGAGAGACAAAGAAAATGTTTCAAAGGTGATGTAAATGTGGCATGCATGTTTGCATGCAAAATATGCCCCTGTCAATGCATGTAAACAAGTCAATTCTGACCATTAAAAAAAGGAATGCAAAATGTTATGTATCCCTAAGGAAACATTGAAAAACATATGTAAGTGTAGATCTAAACATTCAAGTGCTATGACTGTTTGGACTGACAGCACAGATGGTTCACTTTCCTCCATATACAGGTATTTCCCTTTACAGGTTTTCAGAATAAATAGAACTGCTACATCACAATTTCAGCTGTCCTGGTTTTTATATTTGAACCCCTTAAAAGTGGATCACAATTTGCATACTGCAATATAACAATTCAAACCTTGAATTATTATACCATGTTGGAGGTTTTCATGTGATGTCAAACTGACCCAGAGGAAGGGAAGATCAAAGGCAACTTCAAAATTCTGACATTCAACTGATGAAATAATTTTTGGAAATGCTTTTGTTTTTAAGTACTTTTTGACCAGCAGGGGAACTACTGCAACTCAACAATACCTGCTGTGTTATTTCAATGAGTATTAAAAAAAAAATCAGTCACACAAAAAACACATTTCTGATGTTTGTGAAGATCACTCATTCCATCCAAGAGCACCATTGGACATAGAGCCGGCTTTTCTGTATTGAATAAAATTGGCTAATAATATAACCAATGTCATCTCAAGAATGTATGTTGTGCAGGTGAATTACTGGGGAAAACTATTATGAAAAGCATACTGTTTGTGTACTAGGTGAAAAACTAATTTCTGCTTTTCATTCACTTGCAAATGTAACCATACATCCTGAAGGCTCTTGTATTTAAATCATATGGTAATTATACATTAATATGAACAATCAATTTTTGCAATCACAGCATGTAGATCAGGTCTAATACATACATCTGTAAATAATTTACATAATTTCTGCAGTATGTTTATAGAAACTCACCTGACAATCTTGAACACTTTGATTTCATCATCTCGATTTGGCAGTTTTTACCAGCAAAGTTAGGATGGCATCTGCAGGTGTAACCACTTTCCAAATTTATACACTCACCATTGTTTTTGCATGGACTTGAGTAACAGGAATCCAACATTGAATTACAATGACTTCCATGAAACCCAAAAGGGCATTCCTTCCTAACTACCTCCTCAATTTTCAAATTTCGGAATATCACAGATGGTGTATTGATGAAGTTGTTGGATGTATTCTGGAAG
Source organism: Heliopora coerulea (assembly GCA_030142905.1). Classification (NCBI taxonomy): domain Eukaryota; kingdom Metazoa; phylum Cnidaria; class Anthozoa; order Scleralcyonacea; family Helioporidae; genus Heliopora; species Heliopora coerulea. Next base: position 665,212 of record JASJOG010000144.1, read on the forward strand.
AACTTTTCAGTAAAACACGTCAGGAAACTATCCTTCTCAGCACATGCTTCATTCACATAAAGATTATGATTTGAATGCTTTTCCCTGATGATTTCTTTGTCAGAAGGAAGAAAGATCATACCAGTTTCACGTTCCAGTTTCTCAACATTAAGGAACAACTTTTCCAGGATCAACTTTTCATCCAAAAACCCTTCTTCCAATACAGCATGTCGTACAGCCATCCAAATGGTCAGAAAGTTGTCAGTCACTAAAAAATCATCATCGGCTTTCTCATCATATACCCACTTGCTTCTTGACGTGTTCACCACATAAAACACAATAATGTTGCCATCTTTCACACCCAACACAGACCCAATGCTTTTCTTGAATTGTTGAAAGGAATGAAAGAACTTTAATGTAGTGGCATTTTTCAAGTAAACAGTAACACTTGAATTTAGCAGTTTCTGAGTAATAACATGGAGACGAATGCTTCCATTGCCAGTTTTATGGTTTTCCCCATCAGACACTTCAACACCAAATGTTACCCCACCTGTGTTCATAAGTGCCAATTCTTTCAAATTCAGTATGCCAGTGTCTTTGTCCACTGTGAGCACATTGAATGGTACATTTTTCACCTTGTAGCTTAAGCGAGAACTCTTATCTGGGTCACTTGCAGGAATTTTAAGCTGTAGATCTTGAGGAAACATACCCTGTTGCATGTTTATAATGATTTCAAACCTTGGAGCCAGCACCGGGGCCTCATCATTCACATCCTGTACATTTATCTCAACTACTGTTGTAGCCAAAAATGATGCATACACTGCTTGTATTGTTAGCACATACTGTGTCTTTGATTCATAGTCTAAAGTTTTCACAAGTTCGATGCTCCCAGTTGTACCTAATATAGTAAATTTTCTGTCATGGTTACCACTTGTGATGTCATATTGCATTTTGGAATGGTGTAAGGTATCCCTGGTGACTGCTTTGACTTGTACCACTTCCTTCTTGATTGGATAATCTTCATAGATGTCTGCAACATAATGGGGTTTTTCAAAAAATGGTGGGCTGTCAATGACATCCCTTAGTGACACCTTGATCTGAGCAGATGAATTAAGTGGAGGTTTACCATGGTCTGTTGCCAGTACTGTAAGAATGTATTCTGGTGTTGTTTCTCGGTCTAGCTGTTTGTTAACAGTAATATCACCAAGATCTGGGTTGATTTTGAACATGCCTCCACCACTTCCTATTCAAAAAAAAATCAAATAAATATAAATACAAAACATTTTGATTATTTTAATATTTCTAAATGGAAAAATTAATAATTAAAGGAATTGCTATGCTATGCAGATGATATCAGTGTGTAGAATGCACACTCTAGAAGTACATCTATTCACTGTTAGCTTCAGGGATCAGAATCAAGTCTTGTAAATTTTGAAGGATCTGCCAGAATACTGTATTGTGCATCTTGGTGATGTAGTTTTCCCTGATGCACAACATGCACAATATTCTGGCAGATACTTCAAAATTTACAAGACTTAATTCCAATCCCCTGAAGCTAACAGTGAGTTGAAAAACTCAACTTCCAGAGATACAGTACATGTATTTTTGGGAGTAAGACAACCATGTACATATGTTCAAGCTGTAAATTGGGCTAATTCATAAAAATACTACTAAAAAATATCAAACACTTTAATTTGATGCAAAAGTTTAAAACAATTCAAACAATCTGCTCCAGGTCATGACCCTTAACATCTTTCTTTTAGAGACAGAAGGATCTAACTCAAGACAATTTTATACAACAAAAGGGTGACATCTGTATAGGGAAGATTTCATTCATCCCATGAAGCACAAAAAAAAATTTATGTTGTTGTACCAGTTTTTTCACAATGACATGGTTCCAACAGCTGCAGGTAGAACTTCGGAATAACAACATCTGACTTAAGATTAACCAACACCTAATGACTTGCAGTCCAGCTACAGTAGTCATTGTCAACTAGCTCACCTCAGGTTTATTTACCTCATACAACCCTTTCCCAGCCCCTGAGTTCTAGTGGCTCTGGCTACCATTCAGGTAGTTGCAAGTTTGAATCACAACTGGAGTTCAGAGTTTTTCTGGATTCTTGGCCCACTACAGCTTTACAGCAAGTAACCACAGGCTAAACTTTCAGGGACGGCAAAGCCAGGGGGGCTGCAGGGGCTGTAGTCCCCCCACTTTTTTCCAAATGTAATGTTGAAACAACTACGCTTTAAAACACTTGTTGTGCAATTTCCCAGAGAAGCATACAAAATGCTGTATTTTTATCTCAAGCCCCCCCCACCCGTAATTCCACTCTGCCATCCCTGACTTTAACATTACATTAATTATACTGGCTGCTTAATTTAGGCTCTGTACTTTATCTTTCTTACCATTTTTTCCAAATGAATATGAAATTTGCTTATTTACACCACTGTCATCATCTGTGGCCTTCATCTGGAAGATGAAAGTACCCACATGAACATTTTCTTCCACAGAAACATCATAATTGGACTCATAGAATTTAGGAGAGTTGTCATTGACATCTTCAACATTGATCTTCACTTTAGCACGGCCAGATTTTTTCCGCTTACCATGATCTGTAGCTATCACCCGAAATCTGTATGTGGAAGTTGTTTCCCTGTCTAAAGGTACCAAACTGGTAATTATGCCAGTCTTAGGGTCAATTTTGAACACTTTGGATCCACCTTTAATGCTATATGACACTCTAGCATTTTCTCCAGCATCCTCATCAGTTGCATTAACCTGCAGAACAGTGGTTCCAGTAGGTTGGTTCTCATAAATCTTACCACTAAAAGCAGACTGGACAAATTTTGGTGCATGGTCATTTGAGTCACTTATTGTCACAACAACATCAACTGAGGACATTTGCTTCCTGTCTGATGCTTCAACCTTGAAATGATATTCACGCTTCCTTTTGTAACTAAGCCGACAAGTCTTTGACCTCATAAGGCCACCAGAAAAGGGGTTTATGGTGAAACAGTTATCTGGGACATTCTTAACAGAATATCTTATAGTACCACCTTCATCTTGATCTTTAGCAATAATGGTTAAAAACGTTCGCAATCGTGGATAGTCCTCTGGTATGGTGGCATTGTACCTTTGTAGTATAAAATATGGAGGGCTGTCATTTACATCTTCAATGGTAACAAAAACAGTTACAGCATTTCTCAGAGGACGTTTACCTTTATCTTCAGCTATTATTTCCAGACGATAGTTAGGTACTGTCTCCCTATCAAGCTTCTCCTTTGTTTTAAGCCTTCCAGTCCCTAATTCAATCTCAAATGGAACTTTTCTATCTTTCAAAAAATATTGAATGTCTCCATTCTGTTCTGAGTCACGGTCCTCAGCTTCCACTGTTCCAATATTATATCCAACATCTACATCCTCCCTCACCCTAAAATGGTACTCATTCTTCAAGAACTCTGGTGGATTATCATTGATGTCTGTTATAGATATCATAACCCAGACCTCACTGTCTTCTGGTGGTGCTCCAAAGTCTTCAGCAGTGACCTGCAGAGAATAAATTGAGTTTTTCTCAAAATCCAGAAGTCCTTTTACACGAATGATACCAGAATTTGTTTCCATATGAAAGGCCTGATCATCATTTCCTGATGTGATACTGTACTTGATTCTCTTATTTAAACCAACATCACAATCTGTTGCATATAAAGCACCAACAAAAGTGTCCCTTTGACTATTCTCCTCCACTCTGAAATCATATGTCGACTCATTGAATACAGGACTACAATCATTCTCATCCAGCAAAGTGATAAAAACCTGTGTGGTTGAGCTCATTGGAGGATTACCCTGATCTTCAGCCTTTACCACCAACTTATATGAAGCAACTTGCTCTCGGTCCAACTCCTCATCTACCTTTACAATACCACTTACATGACCAATGGTAAACACATGATTCTCTCCAAGGTTGTTAACTATGCTATAACGAATATCTTTATTTAACCCCATGTCTGAATCGTGAGCACGAACAGCCAAAACTGTCCAACCAATTGCCACAGATTCAGAGATATTTTCCCTGTAAATTTTCTTGTCAAACACTGGTGAGTGGTCATTGACATCAAGTACTTTAATATTTAAGCTCATTGCGCCTTGCAATGGTGTTTTACCACCGTCTGTTGCTGTCACACGAAACTGATGTTCCGCGATAGTTTCACGGTCTAGCTCTTTACTGGTCCGGACTTGCCCTGTACTTGAATTAATCTGAAAAAAATCCTTGCTATTTATATTTCCCAACGGTGTCATAGCGTAACTGAGTTTGCCCCGTGAATGTGGGTCGGGGTCCGAAGCAGAGACACGAATGACCATTGTTCCAATTTTAACGTCCTCCTGCACAGAAACAGTGTCAATTTGTTTTGCAAACTTTGGAGGGTTATTTCTACCACTACTTCTCCTAACTCTCAGCCGGCCTCCTTCAAGCAGCTTGAAACCGCTCTCCAATCTTCGCTGGAATGTTTGAAACGATTCGCGATGACTTTCCCTACAAAATCTGAGCACTTTCGAAAGTTCTGCCACAGAACTAGACATGACACCTTTTTGGTACAAGCGGCCCAGAAAATCTCTACCACTCCGAGAAAATCCCTTCGGCCTTCTCTTCCATACCATCCTACTATTTTCGTGAACATCAGCCGTCCCAAGACTGGAACGTGTGTTGGACACCAAGTTAGCTCCTCTTTCAAAACACCGTACATTTCTCAAGGAAACAACAACTGGTGTCCAAAAATGGACTGCAGGAACTCCAACGCTTATGGAACAAACAGCAACGACGGATAATTTATTATATGGAAGGCCACATTGAAGACGACGAGTTAAACTTATTATACCAGTGTTCGGATCGATGTTTAGAAGCTCTCGTACAATACGGTCTCTAGGTAAACTTACAAGAGTGTAGTTCCTCCTCCCTCGCCGACCTAATGATAGAAGTACACCTCCAGGGGACGATGAACTGTTAATATAAATCCTTATCCCGACTACAATTCTACCAGTAAAAAGAACAGCCAACAAGGCAAGCCACAGTTGTGTAATGCGGCTTGCCATATCACGCACCAACCCCGACCGGTCCCTTATGTAAACAAATACCAGACGCACTACACAACGATTGTTTAAACTTCTTTCTCCAATTCCTCGCACACCAACATGATCCAAGAGTGCTTTAAAATCACAACAGAAGCATTGGGTAGACGATTAGAGCCACATACTTCTTGAATTCACACTGTAGATAAACTTTTAACCCTTGTCCTTTCAAGGCCAACATGTAGCATTTTTCAGTCAGGATCGACAGCTCGTTACAAGCCTCGTTACCTAATTGGTTGCTCAGTATCACGTGCCAGCGGGAGATCAATAAAAATGCTAAATAAAATTCTCTTTTGTTTTTCCAGGGCTTTGTTCGTTGAAAAAATATTTCAATAAATTACCGACGACCAAAGGAAACGAAGGATTACTTTTCTTCCGCGTGACGCTTGTCTTGGTAAAGCTTTGACTTCCTTTTTTTCCGCCGAAATGTCTTGGCGGAAGGGAAAGCATTTCAAGTGGCCTTGAAAACACACCCGCGTTCGCCTCTCAGAAAAAGAACTAGTTGGGAGTAATTTACTTCCCGCTGGTGCCCTTACAATTCCTTTTGTGTGAATCCATGCTGCGTTTAATAGATCATTCGCTGTGGCCATTGTTCAATGGCAGCGAACGACTGGGTTGCTTGATGGATAAACATCGTCCCCACTGTCGCAACAAAACGACATTTCATGTCTAGGAAAGGGTTTTTCTACCGAACGTGGTATTTTGCGAGATATGACATGGGACACGCCGACACTCAACAGCCAGCGTCAAAGCACTTCATGAGTGGACCACTTAAGCTGTATAGCTGTCGGTTCAATTAATTGGTGGTCAAATTAAGAGCATTCCTTTCTGCCCAAATATCGGTCATTCTATCCACGTTATCTGTTTTATTGCGGTTCTCAACAATGTATCATTTGCCTGAGATATCGCCCTGTTAACACTCTGGCTTCGACGTCTTTAATTTTAAAGCGCGCTTCTGATTTGGCTAAAGACATTTCACTTATCTAAAACCATTGACATCTTTTTTGTTTGTTTCAGCAAGCCAAAGACAAAATGGGTCAGACTGATCTGAGGAAATGACTAACTTGGTATTCACAACACCAAAGGCTTGAGAAATGTAATTTACTAAAATGCAGTCTAAAAACCACTCTAGTTTCCATTTGCTCGGTTCTACTTACTTAATAGAATTGTGCTGTTCTAGTTCCGACCAATAATCATCACCGAGCAACGTTTTACGAGTTCCATGATTTAATATATCACATCTGACATTCATTATAGGATTTTTCGTATTATTAATATGGCATGTGTTTTCAGCCTTGACGGACCAAAATTTAAAACAAATATGTTTATAGATTTATAAATAAGTAAAGTAAACTTGATTTACATTCCATTCCTTGAACGAGTGAGTTCTACAAAGAAAATTTATAACATCTGGGTAAAAAGTTAGACCTTGTTCTATAAAATAAATCATAAGGGCCGCTCATACAAATTAAATAATTCGTAGTTAATATAAGGCAAAACACCCGTACAGCGCCAATATGTCCGCATTTCTCGACCAAAATAAGCCGCGAAAGATACTGGTATAAACGCACCGTACCCGTTTTGTTTTGACTTTAGCTTACTTACAGTCTTGTAGACGATCTTATACAAGGGACGAATTACTCAGAGCGCAAATAGCGGACTGGTGCAAGACAGTCATAGGATTCCCCAAAATTTCTCACTAGTCATATTTTTGCAGTAGTCATATTTTTGTTACTGGGATACTTTCGCTTTAATGATGAATCATTAAAACCTCTACAAAACGAGTCACTTATAGGGTATTGAATCAACTGCGTGGGACGATCACGCTGTTGAATTTCGTTTCATTTTGGATTGTTGACCGATAAGATACGTCTGAATTCTTTGTATGGTCCTAGCTCGGTTGGAGTGTATCCTGCAACGTCTCCGGTAACACAGTCGTCTGGAATATACATAAATTCTGCCTGCATCATTGGTTGACTGCTGTGATAAATATCCTGTCATTATGAGTGTAAACTCTTTGAATACACTAGTAATTACGTGGCGATGGGCATACAGTATAAAAGATGGGCAAATGCTACTTTAGCAAAAGCATCAGCTCCCCTCTATCTTCCTCAATGTTTTCACGCCAGGGACAAGGTTAGTTCCAACACTGGAATGATTGGACATGTTTTTCACGATAAGGTTGGTTTCCTTTCTTCGGTCGATATGCTTCTGAGATACATTCTGCCTTCATCGTTGTTGTAATTGGAAGAATTTTGTACATTGGTGTGGATATATATTAAACGGCATGTTCTCAAGCTGTTTACTCAGAAAATAATTGTCGAGGCCTCTGACGGGAATCGAACCTGTGGCCTTCCAACTGCCAAAGAGACGCGGTGACCATTGAACAACATGAAGTTCGATGATGAATGAGGGAATGATTGGTGAAAAGCCAAAAGGGTCAACCAACTTCCGAACGTTATGAGAAAGGGCGCTGAGGTTTCGAGCAAAGGTACATCATCGGAGATACCAGCGTAAGGAGATATTGACGTTTTGTGTAGAAATGTTGGTTGGAAATGTGATATTAGGGCTGTGAGATAACGTGGGAATACAGGCAGTGACTAATATAAGCCACGGTTAAAATATGCTGCGAACACTAAACATGGTCCACTTTGACGTTGTACGCGACGAAAATAAGCCGCGTCTTGTTTAAGTCTCGAAAATATTGGTATTCATGCACCGTTCGCGAGTTATTTTAGCCACGGCTTTTAGGCGGTGTTTATGCGAAGGCAAGCCATCCCATGTGGTAGGGCTAGCCCTAATAAGAGGGCTGGATTTCACCTTGCTTTTACATGGAATATTCAGGCCCTTCTAGCAGGCCTGGATCTAGCACTCATGCGTTATAGGAAAGCGAACCCTTCTTAGTGTGTTTACATGGGAAATTTCCAGCCCTCCTCACATGTAAACGAAAACAAATATTATATATTTTGGAAATGGGGGAGCTTGGAAATATCTTGAATGATCGATCAACGTTCGTCAAGTTCTATCCTCAAGAAACGTTATCCTCAGAAATCGTTTTCTGAGGATAGAGCTTGACGAACGTTCATCTAACATTCAAAGCAAATATTACATGCAAGGGTTTTCACAGGGAGGCGAGATCTCCGCAAAAAGGGCCAGACCTACTAGAAGGGTTCGCTTTCACTTATAATACCCCCTTATTAGCCTTGGCTCATTAATTTCTCGTTTTAACAGCCCTTTTAAGCCTGTTTTCCAATAGGCGAGTCAGTTTATTGTGTGAATCTACTTTCCTTGGTCTTAACTGTTAAGATTTCTCAATAGCTCAGCCAAGACATCATGAGACAGAAGGAATTGATCGCGCGTAAAAAATTCGGCTGATTACACAATAGGCAATGCGACGGTCACCTCTCTTGTTTCAATCGTGGTCTTCCCGATTACGTGCTTATCCCGATACAAAAATTCTGCAGGTAAACTGGTACCGGAAACAAGTACTTCACTTCAACGTTTTAATCCTGTAATTGCCAGTCAGCCACAACAATTATTTCTCGTATGTTAAGTACCTCTCCTAACACAGGCTTTTATCAATATCCGGAAAAAAATACTTGACTCCAATATTTTAATGGTATCACTGTAGTATTCCATAATTAGTTTAACACCCTGGATGACAAAACGCCATATGCAACACTGATGCAAAACGCCTAAGGTTGCCGATTCTGTTCTCGTCCTAGGCTCAGAATCCGTTTTTCTGGGTAAATGAGTTTGACAAACGTCAACCACAGTCCCCTTTCTGTTAGCTATGCGTCAACATATCCGAAATAACATCAAGCTCCCACATGAACAATATAGCGTACAATACCCACGATTATTATTATTAGCATTATCATATCGTAGCTGTACAAACCTCGTTCGACTGTTGGCTTTTTAGGCAATGAAGACTTCAGACGAGTAAAAACTGAACCCACGGATCCTGAAAATTTAATATTTAGAAAGTCAGTTAATGTCCTGCAATCTGAAATACAGTTTAAAATTCGGGGGGAAAGAAGGAAAATAAAATATAGAAGTTTGGAGAAGCGATTTTCTTTTTTCAAGATCCATATTTATAGGAACCGCAAGGTATCTTGATTTCTCCCTCTGGATTTTGGGGCTTGCGTATTCCTGGACCCTACTTCCTACCTTGCTATACAGCATTTAATGCAATCATAGACATGCTAAAAACTAATGCGTATTTGTGTAAAAATACATTTAATGATGGATTTGGTCGATCACAGTATTTTATATTGAATCCGTCCGCTAATCATATATGCTGTATTAACGTTTGGGCGTCTGATCTGGTGAGTTTTTTTTTCTGTCCTTATCAACAATATTTCTGTCCTTTCAACAATATTTTTCTGTCCTTATCTGTGAAACTCTTTAAACTCGGGATCTCTCCCCTTAATGAGCGAAATCATCTGGCATTAGCCATAATAAAATAATAGAAGTCTTATGCCAACTGGGGAAAGAGTTTACGTAGAAGTAAGATCGATGATGCATGCGAAGTTGCTGTGGTTGGTCTTCAACCCTGTCTTCAGTAGAGCGGTTGCTGATCAGAGGCTCAAACAACTGGAAACCTTCGAATGAAGGTGTGCGGTAATCGTTTGCGAGAAGTAGTCGCGATTTCTTCTATAAAGAGCCAGTAATGGCTTTAGGAAGGAGGGCGATCGCTAATGCCAAGAGGTAAGTAAGAGAGGTTCGAGTGTACGCATTTCCAGATAGACCAAGACAAGATGTCGTACGAAAGTTGCGCGATCGCACTGAGATATGAAACATCTTCGTGTAATTAGCGGACAATCGTGTGAGCCAGGAGAAACACTTTCCTTAATTTAGTTGATGTTGTGACGTCAAAAACTAATTTCGAAGCTCCCGACTTAAAACTGACCAAGGGATTGGGTTAGATGTAAGGTCACATTAATGTTTGACTGAAAATTAAGGTTTGGGTTTTTATTTAGGGTTAGGAATAGCATCAATGAGATCGTTGAATTATTCCTGAATAACCTCGCGTGATAAAGATATCTTGTGCTGTTTATTGGCAATCATTCCGATCGTACAGGAACTATGCTTTAATTCTCTGTGGTTTGAACGACACAAAAAAGCTAGTGTGACTAGAACTATGGAACAGTTGATGAAATGCCAAAATTGTGAGCTGAAATGTTGACATATCGAGCAAAGGTCCTCGACCAATTCACTTGGAATCTTGAAGTGGGAAGAAACCGAAAAGCTTATATCAACGAAAATAGTATGCGGATTTATACTGATATGTGCTTTAGGCAACTCATATTTTCGTGATTCAGACTAAACAGAGGCCTCTTTGTTTCGATCTTACTATTTTCACTCATCCCTTTTTCTTTGTCAAGTCATTACTCAATTGAAGCTCAATTAATTTAGTTTGAGTGGAAGTTATCCAAATCCAGATGTTAATAAATTTTCAATCTTTTATAATTTACATTGAATTAGAAATCAGAGTTTTATCGCAAAGAGCTTGCGAGGGACGAAGGTTTTCCAAAATCAGTTAATGTATATATATATATATATATATATATATAGATAGATAGATAGATAGATAGATAGATAGATAGATAGATAGATAGGTAGATAGATAGATAGATAGATACATATAATTCTCCTCAAAAGATTACACAACGTATCCTGACACCAGCAGTGCTAATATTTAAGGCGATGCCAATGTTTTTAGGAGATGATTATATGGATAATTTCAGTTTGGGCTAACAAAGAACCATAATTGAAGATTTGATGTATTTACACGATGTATTTAGCCCCTAAAACCTGGTCCATAAAAGTGATGTAAACGCACGCACATAAAAAATTTACTGTGAACATGGGTTATACAAATGCTAGCACAAACACGAAACAAAAGAATCTTTGTTTTGTCTTTGGCATAGCTATTTAAATTATACTGGCTCTTGTCCTTTCATTTATTGTGTATTTATGGTTGCGTTGTCGCCGTTGTTCCTGAAGAAGAAGCTACTGTCTTATCTTTCGTTTCGACCTTGTGCATGCCCTTGCTTCACTAGTGTGAGCCAGGCTTTAGTCAATACTAATGTTCATATTTATATTGCTTTTGATTACATCTGATGTGCAATTGAAAATCAGAAGTGGTCCGGCTGAAAAGCGGTAGAAACATATACAATTGAGGTGCATAAGTTTAGGATTATCAACTTCCGACATGCGTAAGAATGTACAAATCGTTCACGGTTGTTGACACGTGGGAACAGCGTTGTGCTACACCACGTGAGCAATGGTGTCAACAACGTTGTTCAGCCATGGGTAACAATGGTGCTACAGTCACCACTGTTTATTCATCATTGCTGTAACAACTAGTTAACAAGGTCTAACGATCATATTAATGACAGTGAACATGGCTGTTTAACTCTTTTCCAGTAGGATTAGTGTTACTCTGGCTAATGCCAGACAATTTTACTCGCCATGGGGAGATGTCGAACCGGGAAAGGGTTAGATCTGAAATAGCGTTCTTTATGGAATACAATTTCCAACCGCATCTAGATTGAATATTTTGTGGTAAGAAAAGTGGAGGACTGGGTAGAAGTTTTCAAACTAGTCAAAATAGCTGAATATCTATTAATCCCATGCATCCTGCATATGCTGTGTATGCTCTTTGTACCATGGAAAAATGGCTGTATATTAGGCGAATAGTTGCAGTGCAAAAAAAAATTAAAATCTTGAGTAGATATTTTATCTAGTATTAATTTCCTGGCTTTAATCCTTTAAGGATCAGCGTCCTGTGTACAGGACACCAAGAACAAAAGAACAAATGAGAAAACAAAGCGAAAACAATGAAAGAACAATGAGCAAAGAAAACGAATTCAACCTTTAAAGGGTTATCGGCATATACAAATTTGGAGCATCACGGCGTTAGTCTGTTACCTTAAAACTCAAGAGCCACAAGACTTACAGAAGATTCAATTACATATTCGAATTCATCATTACCAGATGAGTAACATTAGCTGTCAATATGTCAGAAAAAATGACTTAAATATCATACCTAACATATATATGTTGCAACCATAATCATTTCATCAAGAATAACCATCCTGGAATAATTCAGGGCAAAGCCCGGGCACCCTGGCTAGTCTAATGATAAAAGTAAGCGATATAAAGTTACGACGTTTCGATGGCATCTTGACAACATTTTCGAGTACAAATGTCAGTAAAAATCTAAAATACACACATACACAAGTGTGAAATGCATAGGATTGAAGTGTATAGAAATGTATAGGATTTTTTTATATTAGTTCTTTAAAGGGTTAAGAAATAAATTCTTGACAAGAAAAGCCATGCGGATTTTTTTTCTTCGTTCAAGAAATTTAAGAAAATATATCTTGATTCAAGAATATTTTTCCTGTCTAGTCTAAATACATTTCTTTAATTCAAGAAAATACGTCTTTTTTTAAGAAATTTTTTCTTATCAAGTAGCTTATTAAGAAAAATTATCCTGTCTACGGAACAAGATAACAATTCTTAATTTAAGAAATATGGTCTTAAAACAAGATCTTTTTTCCTAAAATTTTTGGCAGTGTGAAAACTTTGGGACTTTACTTTAGCCATTGGAAATTGCCATAAACGAGAAACCCATTCCAGCTCTAGTTGGTTGGGTTAATGATCCTCAGAAGAAAGATGATTTCTATATTTACACGATACGCCATGGTAGACTTAGCATTGTAAATCTTGTAATTTCACCAAACAGGTAAACCCTTAAATAGATGATTATTAACATGACAGAATCTTAAATAAGACCACAATTGGTGCAGATTAACCAAACAGGCAAACCTTACAGTAGATGATTCTCAACCTGACAGAATCTTTAAGAAGACCACAACAAGTGCGGATTAAAGCCAACCTGCATCAACAGAAGAATGAACTATTTGCAAGTGTGGTTATGTGAGAAAGAGCTCACCAGCACTGAAGCGAAGAATAATGGCTTTGTACTAAGGGAAAGAGTTCATCAAAGAGGCTAACTGCCCTTAGCAGTCTTACGATAAAGGATCAGGCCCTGTTTCATGATGCCATCAATCTTAGATGGGAGCGGCAATTGAGTAACTTACCGCATCAATGTGTAATTAGAGAAAGCTTTTCAGCTGACCATGCTATGGTCTGAAAGAATGGAGGATTGACTATTGGTCGTCACAATGAGATCCCGGACATGACATCTGATCGGCTGAACGGAACTTGTACTGAAGTTGAAACAGTCCCACAGTTGCAAGCAGTCAATGGGGAGCACGCTCAAAGTCTTCGACCGAAAAGACATGAAGCCAGAGCGGATGCGGGACAGAAAGGTTTGGGTGGTCGGCGGTAAGGTGCAGTTTTTGATGTAATAGTACACATTTAATACCTCAACTGGCTTAACCACCATTACACAGGTATCCAAGCTTTGCACAGAAAATAAGTGCAGTCAAGGACAACATTATGCGGTGCCAGATATATCCGGGTATATGTTCTATGTTTATGTTCTCTTGTTCTGGGTGTCCGATATATCGAACACCCAGGACAATAGAATATGAGATAGAACAACCCTCCGAGTCACCTTAGAGAAATTGCTAGCCCTAGAATAATCCATATCTCAAAGCAACATATTTTTTTCAAGTTGAAGCTTTATGTTTTCGTTTTAATTCTGTCCCACAACTGTTAGTGCCAGTTTCCCGTGCAATATGAGTTGCGGCAATGGGCGGGGTCTTGGCGGAGGCTATTACTATTCTAACATGAACGCCTCCTACGCAAGCTATGATCAAGGCATTCACCGGGATGCAGTAGCCTGGCGACGCGTTGTCACGGACATTGCTTCGATGCACCCATGGAGACTTAGTAAGGATGTCATTCCATTTCCGTCTCCTTCCAATTTCCCACCATTTTCTTTCTGAACACAAGGGTTGACCATACGTACAAGAGTATGATAAGATTTTGATAATTCTTGGTTCTAGATTTGTATCAATTTCGACAGCTTTCAAATTCTGAATGATAGACGAACGTCCGCCAAGCTCTTACCTAAGAAATACGATTTCTGAGCCCCAGACAGGGATCGAACTCGCAATCTTCTGATGACCGGTAAGAGGCTCTAGCCATTGAAATACCAAGATTGAGATGGTGAGCTAAGGTGCAAGTTCGACATATATGTGCTACCTAAGCGGAAGCCACAGATATGTTAATAATGTTATTAATGCGATATATGTTAGAAATGTGGGAACTTGGAAATATTCTGAATAACAGATGAACGTTCTTCAACCTCTTACCTCAGAAAAATTGTTTCTGAGCCTCAGACGGGGATCGAACTCCCAATCTTCTGATGATTGGTAAGACGTTCTAACCATTGAGTTACAAAGACTCAGATGGTGAGCTAAGGTGCAAGTTCGACGTATGTACGACCTAAGCGGCAGCCACGATATGTTAATGTTGTTAAATCTATATATGTTGGAAATGTGGCAGCTTGGAGACATCTTGAATGATAGATGAACGTTCGTCAAGCTCTATCTCCAAAAAAAGATTTCTGATCCCCAGAGAGGGATCGAACCTGCAACCTTCTGATAACGAGTGAGACCCTCTAACCATTCAGCTACCAAGACTCACATGGCAAGTTAAGGTGCAAGTTCGACATATGTACGACCTAAGCGGCAGGCACGATACGTCAATGTTCTTAAATCGATATATGTTGGAAATTCTGACCGCAGATCTAACTACGCCATTGAGGAAAACTGTTTATAAGGGAAAGTCAACGGGCATTAATTTCACTAGAAAAGGCCAAGGTACTTGCTCCTTTTGCTTAAGAACATGGCATAGGGCATGATACAACGAGGACAGAATAAACTACGTAATACGTTACTACCCCCCCCCAAAAAAGTAGTTCAAAACAAGTACAATCATGGAATTTACAACTGCTGTACATGCGATAGTCCATTTTATCTCCTCTTGTAACCATGCTTTCCTTGCACCAACATCAGCCATACGACACGTGATTCAATCGTACTTATAAATCACAATTAATGTTAAACCTGATCTACAACAATTCGACACTACATCGCATGTCATTTGTTGGAGTAAGTGCACAGCCATCTTTTATCTTTTTAGTTTTCTCTTCACGACACAACCAAAGAACATTCGTAAATGCTGGACTAAATATACCACGATTTAGGTGCTCATAGTGCATTTATTGTCGTCTTTATTTTTCTATTCGTAAATCTGCCGTACCGAGAGGATTAAAAATGATGGATGACAGTTTTAACAGATCAATATTTCACCAGATATCGCACTTCAGACCCGGCGCTCATAAGGTCATAAGTAGGAGAAAACTTCTGGGTCCGAAAATGGTTTGTGATGTCAAGTGGGAATAGCCCTGCCGTCTGCTGTCTGCAAGGTGAAAGCAGGAAAATCCCCAGAATTTCAATCGGTTATGGGCTTTTTACTTACAACTTACTATGACAGGAAGCCCAGTTCTATTCAAACCCGGGCTTTTTTTCTCTCGAACCTCTTTATTGGTAGTACCATCACTAGAGAAGGTTCAGTAGAAGAAATGTTCTTGTAAGGCTCGTGGTCACTATAAAGCTGTATTTTCGACTCCAAGGACATCTGATTGGTTCAATTATCTATATGCGTACAAGCTCAGCCTTAATTTATGTGTCACTATGTACATGAATTTAGCATTCAGTGGACGGCAGAAAGTTATGCCTCGAACAAAAGTCCTTCATCAGGGAGAAACCTCCGATAACCGTGGTTTACATGCGCCTGTCATACGTGGATGATTATCAGACGGAATACCATGAGGGAGATAAGCGATTAAATCATGACTTTCACGTCAAACACCGTGTTTGTTAATTAAAAAACTTGGGAAACTACATTTTCTACCTACCAGGTAATCATGGTATTACTTCAAAAATGTTTTTTTCGACTTTAAGGCACGTTATCTCTGGAAATATTGACCAGTAAACCTGTTATACCTCATTTCAATCCCCTGAATGCGGTGTATTCATTAACGTTACACGCCTTTTAAAACATGACATACAAGAACCCAGGCCACGTCTTCATAAACTTCACAGTTGAGGTCACTTCCTAACTTATCGTAATTCAACAGTACATAGCACGCCATCATTTGGTGTATATGTAAATCTTTCTTTAATCTTGCACGTTTGTCCTGGAATAAGTTGAAACTTGAACTTCTGAATGAGGCGCGCTAGTAAGATCTTCTCCTCAAACATCGCGAACGTTTGGCCAATGCAGTTACGGGGCCCCAGGGAAAACGGGAAGAAGACATACCGGAAATGTGGGATTTCTTCTGGACATGCAAAACGATCTGGATTAAATACGTCGGGGTCGTTCCAGAAATTTGGACTGCGGTTGAATGCGTATTTGTTCGCCCCGATAGGGCAGCCAGCTGGTAGTTTATAACCACCAACAATAATCTCTTTGGTCAATATTCGTGAAGGCCCACCAGCGATCTTGAATTTTCGTAAACCCTCCATTAAACACTGACCAATGTATTTCAGCTTCGTCAAGTCTTCGTAGTCAACGCATTCTTTCGAGCCAATTACCTCTTCTACCTCTTCCAAGATTTTCTTCTCGATTTCTCGATTACTAATGACTTCAAATAACGTAAAAGCAAGTGAACTCGCAGTTGTTTCATGGCCGGCAAAGAAAATTGTTATGAACTCGTCGACGAGGTCTTCGATGGTCAAACTTTCATCTTTCTCGGTACATCTCACAATACACGACAATATATCGCTTGGAACATCATCGCCATCCTTCACCATAGTAAGTCGTTTCAAAATGCATTTTCTTGCAAAATCTCTCAAGAATTTCACGGCATCGATTTGCCTTCGTTGAGTTTCAGATTGCAGACATCTCCTTTGGTAAATACGTAGGAACCAAGTCGGGAAAGGGCTATACATGTTATGTTGTATTGCTTCCAGAACGCAAGCAGCTGCACTACGGAAAGGCAAACTTGCGTCCTCGATTGCTCCAAGGTCAATGCTGAATGCAACCTTCCCGATGAGGTCTAAGGCTGCGTTACCAAACTCTTTTGACATATCGATGTCTTTGCTTTCCCTGGCGTACGTGGCCAATTGTTTGCACAATCTGTCGCATACTTCGTTAAATGGAACCATCAAATTCTTTAGGTACTTTCTGTGGAACGCTGGATTAATGATTTGGCGTCTTCGCAACCACGAAGCTCTGTTCCTGTTCGTCACCAAACCATAACCCAATGCTCTTACTCCGTAAGGAAATCCAATCCTCTCGTAGTCGTTTTTATATTTAACGAGGTATTTATCTGAGTCGATAAAAATCTCCTTCAGGAAATGTGGGTCAGTCACAAAAACCGCAGGTCGGTAAGCGAAGAACATGACGTATATCGGTCCAAACGTATGATACAAGTCTAGGAAGTAATCAGCTGCAATTTTTCCTTCGTTTTGGTACCTCACCAAGTCGGGAATATTTCCCAAGAAGAAACTCGACCGACGTGGGCCCGGTAGGTGGGAATACTTGTCGTGGATATAGTATAAATAAATACATCCACCTAACAGGAGCACTGAAGCTAGAATTAAAAATACTCCAAGAAAGCTAATAGCCCAAAACAACGCGGCCATGTGCTGGTACTTCTCACTGCTTGACACACTCTTCTGACGAGACTTCGGAAAGTGTTGATGCAACTCATGCAGAACTCATTGTGAACTATCACTTTGGTGCGCAATTTGAAATTATAATTTTGCCCGTTTTGCCTTAGAAGACTGGATCTACCCTTGATACATTGAATCAATAGTAAACACAAAGAACTCAACACAGTGACGTAACGGAACTACCGGGGGCCTTTAGGAGATTTTCGTTCGGGGGCCCCCGTCACCCCCTTCAGTATAGACATATATTTCAAGACTTTAATCTCAATTGTCTTTACAGATTCATCGGGACCCCTTAGAGGTCGGGGGCCCTTAGGAGTTTCTCTATCCCTGACCATAGTCCGTTACGCCACTGACTCAACATAGCAAGGCGATTATTTCTTTGGTAAATTACTCAGCTGGGTACGCGTCCCGTCTATATAATTAATTATTATGCTCATGACAAAATTACTGCATTCTGATTGGTCGTAATAAGTCCACAAGTAGACCCAAACTATTAAACAGAGGCTGAAAAATGTGACGCAAAAGGTGCAAAATTTATCAAATGTTGACGAAATAGCTTGAATCGGACATGTCTACATTTACTACGACCTAGAAATTCTTCCCACGTCTACCGTTTGGCCGCGTTTAGGGCCACTCATTCGGGTCCATTTTGGTCATAGTCCAAATACATCCGAGAGCTTTGAGAGTTTTCACTCACTGCCTAAAGATTCAAATGACATAAGGCATGTCGGCCAGCATGAACTAATATTTATGTTAGCTTTCTCTTATCAAAACTAAATTACGACAGTATCAGTAGCGCATGGAAAAGAAATAGCGAGTCAGAACGTTTTTTGGTTAGGTCAGTAAACATTTGAGCAGGCAATTCATAAGCTGGAGAATAAGTAAATGTGATTTTGACGCACTGAAGGACTTACTTTATAAGGGAACTTTCATCAAAGAAAGGATGCCACTCTCAAAGGATCGACAAAACAAACAGCCGTCCAAGTTCCGGCCAGATATTCACTCAATAAAATACTGTAAAATTTATCTACGTGAAATGGATGGCTGTATTAAGCAAGCAGTTGTGCGCAGTGTCGTAGCCAGAAAGCAAATGTTACGTGGGCACAACATGGGCACAGATGTCAACATTTCCTGGAAGATTTTAGTTATTACACTGCTAGCTAAAGGCACGCGGCACACCCCTCAACATATTTTGCAGTACTTGAGCCCAATAACACTTCCGTACTAACTGCTACTAGTACTGTGTTCCCTCTGGCTTCTCAACATCATCCCTAGCTCGCTTGACTCGGCCTCAGTGTTACCACTTTCTGTCCTTCTCTTTTTATTCGGATTCATTTCACAACAATCGAACAACGACAATTGCCTTGCCGCCATATTTACACTTAAACATTTTGCTCATCAGTGCCCACGGACACATACCTGCCTCAGCGGTGACAGTTAAAACATTGTTTTTTACTTCATCTTGCAAGGATATATTTTTACGAAATATTTAACATTTATGTGGAAGTTAAACTAATACTTGGACTTTAGGTAAACAGAATAATTATATTTAATCTTTGTAGTAATTATACTCTATACTTTGCCAAATGTGAGCTAGATTTGTCAGCAATATTTCATCCGGGCACAGGCCTGGGTAGGCCCGGGCCCCGGGTGTAGCTACGCCGCTGGTTGTGCGCGATCTGCACCGCAGGAGATTGACCATACTTCAGTAGAACGAGAACTCTCACAAATCGTATATTATGCGTTTGCAATAAACCCTGATTCTTTTTATTTAATCTAAAATTAAATACAAAAGTAAACTTAAAACGACATGCTATCTAGATGTAAGTACAGTAATTCAGTATAGCTATTTCTCATGGATAAGTGTTAAGTTGTCGAGAGAATATCTCGTACAGTGGCGTAGCCAGACCCGGGCGTCAGCTACTATTGCACTTTTCTACCTGGCGCACCAAGGTAGTTGTGCTTCGGCTGGTTCCAAAACACAAACGGGGACTGTATCTTTCAATAAATGTGGAACTTTTAATCACAACTCGTCTCTTAAGTTACAAGACCTTTTTCTTTATTCCGATTACATCACTACATCCACGATTGTCAACTCGCCTCTAAAGTTACAAGACTTCCCTTTTTTTGACGTCGCCCGGAAACTCCACCTCACATTGTGCTTTGGTCCAAAGTTCAAAGTCTAACAACAAGGTAATCCAACAATAGTCCCGACCACTCCATAACCAACCAAACAGAGCATTTACAAAATATTCGACAGCTACAAACATAAGCGCATCCCAAACGTATTTGGCATATTCAGCTGAAAAATACACGATAAATTTTGAATAATTTGATATCATACCTTTTAGTTTGACCCACAAATGGAATTTGTTTGTGCAATTTTTCCTTCCACGCTAAAAATTCGCGCAATTTATTATCATCAATGAGATATCACGTAGTTCAAAAAAGTAATTTGGAAGATCTGTACGAGTTTAACGCCTATTGAAGCCTTCGAATCCAGCTCGGCACCGCAGCCTAAATTACGAGAATAGTGCCCTCAAAATGCAGGAAATGCCCTTTCAGAGACCCAAGAATTCAAAAATTTTCCGGAGGGCATGCTCCCGGACCCCCTAATTAGTGTGCTTCCCAGATCCTGGCATCGCAGATTCTCTGGCTACGCCACTGATCTCGTGCACTTAAATTGGAAAAAACTCGCCTCCAATCCCTGTTGACTCGATAGCTCAACAGGTAGATCGGCGGACCGGTATTCCGAAGGTGCGAGTTCAAATGCCCCTCGAGTCAAAATTTTTTATTTGACCTCGGCAGTGTCAGATTATTATGAAGACTTTTTGTTCATGTATATCTCTGAGGATGATGCAGAAATAGCTATTTCTTACTAAGGGAAACTTGATCTTGGGTGCTTTATTGCATAATTAATGATGATTATCAATACTTAACTAATCTTATGTAAAGGTTCATACATCAATGGTTTTCAATGATAAATTTGTCAACAACACACCATCTGTCGCTTGTGGGTTTCTACCAGTACTTACCAGCTCGAGGACAACTTCAAAGTTTGGATGTTCAACTGATCGTATGAATAATGGAAGCATGTTAAAAACTAGAAACATGTTCTTTTCATAGGCAGTAACCCACTGCAGCCTTGCGGAGGTTAAAACTTGGTTTATTGGCCAAATGTGAACCTCTTTTGTGTCATGGTTCAATACTCGGGCGCCTGTGTTAGCCAGAGCCAAGGTTTTCGCTGCGCTTCTTGTTGTTTTTGTTTTGTTTTGTTTTGTTTATTTAAAATATAATTCTAAAATTTCCGAAATTGTGTCGGATATTTGATTTTGATCGCGGTATAGGTAGCTTTTATAAGTAACTTTACTAGTAATATAGTCTTCGCTTTTTGTCACGCGCTCATATCTTAGGTACTCATACGCCCATCGAGGTATGCCTTTGTTGATCGGTGGTCAGACTTTCAAGTATAATCGAGTTCACTAGATGGTGTACCGGACATCTAGCGTGCTGCTGTCACTGACACAACACTTCCAGATTCTTTATTTCCAGATCTCTATTTAACATATAGTAAGAGTTTGATGCGTTACAATACAGAAAAGTTTGACTCAGCACACTTGTTGGCACAGCACACCTAATTCGGAGGTGAAGGACGACCGGAGAAAAGACCCTGGGTACGAAGTTGATGCTTACGTTGCTAGTATAAACCAGACCAAAGGGTGATGCAAATGTTGACTCAAAAAACCCACAAGGTACTAACAGGCCCCCCGACAAAGGGGGGTCAGGGGGGCCATGCCCCCACTTTTTTTCCAAGTAATGATTTTTTTATTTTAAACTAACCAATGATTTTTTTATTCAAAGTTTTCATTGGAGTGAGTCACGTCAATTCACAATGTGATGTTCATGTAACAAATTAACGTATTGAAGACGTTGTATTGCTTTCTGGTTGAAAATAGAATAAACATAAGCTCTATTTCTCTACTTTTTCAACAAGATATTTACTAGTCAAGCGATTATACAAAAAGTGATTCGTAAAAAGATTTTATCACTGAAGATAAAGTCATAAGAAATGGAACGATAGTCTAGAAACATGGGCCGTAAAATCAAGTTGGCCCCTCAACTTTAAAATTCATGTCGGGGGCCCTGACTAAGAACAGGCTTGTGGCCACTGTGATTATGCTAGTCCATTAACCTAATCGTGTTCATAATCATGAAATCAGAATATCAATCAAAAACTAGATTGAGTTCTTTATTTACTGCAATACTCCACAGACACGCACTCACCAAATGAATCCGCAAGTACAGATTAAGTTGAAATTACAAGTTGAAGTCAGCGAACAGCCAAAATTATTCTTTGTTTTCGCCTTTTTTTAAAAATCAAATTCCATCAGTAGGTCCACTTATCAGGAAAAGCTACAATTGATTACTTCTTCATACTCCCCATACATAAATCTTTATCTGTTTTCTATTACAAGCAAGATACATAAACATTTTACAGCTCTTCGACTAGACAGCGTTATCTCACGATTCTCGACTTTACTCAACCACAAACCTATATACAGGGGAAGCCAAGTTTGAGTCCATGAAACACAGACTGAATAGAAATAAAGTTCAGATAAACCTACAGATTCTCTCAACAAAAAGTCGTTTATTGCGAAAAACGTCGGCTAATGTTTCCACGGTATGTGTTGTGGTAGTAATGTTTCCACAAAATTGTCGAAAGTTTTTCAAATCTTGCCCTTTCACCAGAAAAACCTATGAACAGCATTTTTGACTTCCTAACTTACCGTAATTCGACAGTACATCGTACACCATCACTTGGAGTAGAAGTAAATCTCTCCTTAATCTTGCACGTTTGTCCGGGAATAAGTTGAAACTTGAACTTCTGAATGAGACGCGCCAGTAAGACCTTCTCCTCAAACATCGCGAACGTTTGGCCGATGCAGTTACGGGGGCCCAGGGAGAACGGGAAAAAGACGTACCGAAAGTTGGGGATTTCCTCTGGACATGCAAAACGATCTGGATTAAATACGTCAGGGTCGTTCCAGAAATTTGGACTGCGGTTAAATGCATGTTTGTTGGCTTCAATTGGGCTGCCAGCTGGTAGTTTATAACCACCAACAATAATCTCTTTGGTCAATATTCTAAAAGGTCCAGTAGCAACAGTGAATTTTCGTAAACCCTCCATTAAGCATTGACCAACATATTTCAGCTTCGTCAGGTCTTCGTAATCAACGTGTTCTTTCGAGCCAATCACGTCTCTTACTTCCTCTAAGATTTTCCTCTCAATTTCTGGATTACTAATAATTTCAAATAGCGTGAAAGCAAGAGAACTCGCAGTTGTTTCGTGGCCAGCTAAGAATAGTGATAAGAATTCGTCAATAAGGTCTTCCATTGTTATAGTTTCATCTTTCTCAGCACACTCCACAATGTACGATAATACATCGTTCGGGACATCGTTCCGTTCTTTTATTCTGGTGATTCGCTCGGAAATACATTTCCTTCCAAAATCTCTGACGAACTTTGCCGCATTTATTTGGTTTCGCTGATTTTCGGATTGAAAAAGTCGCCATTGGTATATTTGTAATAACGAAGATGGCAATGGGCTTTCAATGTTATCCTGTATTCCTTCTAGTAGTAGAGATATTGTTTTGCGGAAGCTTGAACTTTGGTTCTCAAACATGTGAAGGTCAACACTAAAGGCGACCTGGCAGATGATCTCCATGGTCGCGTTGCACAGTTCGTTGTACATGGTAACTTCCTCACTTTTCAGCCGGGTGCAATCGACCAGCCTTTTCAATAATCTATCGCATACTTTATTTAATGGTGTCATTAAGTTCTTCAAGTACCTCCTGTGAAATGCTGGATTGATCATCTGACGTCTTTGTAACCACGAAGGTTGGTCGGAGTTGGTGACCAATCCATAACCCATAGCTCTTTGTCCGAACACATATCCCGCCTTACTGTACACGAAGCTATCCTTAGGAACGTATTCGTGGGAATCTACAAAAATCTGCTTGATGTACAGAGGGTCAGTTACGTAAACGACTGGCCGGTAAGCAAGGAAAATGACGAAAACCGGTCCAAACATATGATACATATCCAAAAAGTAATCAAGTGAGGTCTTGCCTTCGCTCAGATACTTTCTCAACTCTGGAACGTTTCCGAGGAAAAAACTAGACGGTCGCGGACCGGGAATATGAGAATACTTGTTGTGTATATAGATCAGGTAACTACTTCCACATAGGAAAAGCAGTGTGGCCAAAGTAATAGTAAGACCAAGAACGCAAATACTCCAGACAAAGGCGGCCATGCATATGAAGTTACTCTTTGACCAGTTTTAGTGTTACAACTGAACTGTGGAAAGTGGTCCTAATGTCCAGATATTTATGTGTTCATGTTATTTCCCAACGTCCGGTTGGCCCTCTTTAAGTTGGCTCAGTATAACTACCAGAATGCTCTTCGAAGTTTTTAAAAAAGCAATCTCAATCGCTGCTACTGTGCATTACCACATGGCCACCGTTTCTTTGTCTTTTGAATCTCATGCAAGGGATTAATTGTAGCCCATCAATTTATGCACTAGGCAGAAATTAAATTTTTGGTACGCTAAAGTAATAAGCGAAAAAGGTTACCACGAAGAAAAAAGATTATTGGCACCCGGTCTGCGGGCCGCACGTGGTGGTTATATAAATAGAGAGGGACAATCACGAGGGTACCTGGCGCCTGTCACAGAAGTAACTGGTGACTACCGTGAAGGTATTTAAGCGAGTAAGGTGTCTGACAGACTACACTCGAGGCTGAGTAAATATTCTCGGTTTCTCCTGTTTATCAGACCTGTAGGAAGTAATTTTCTTTAGCTCTGGCGAGCAACCAGGCTAGTATATTTAGGTGGAACATTTTGCATTTACTCAAACGGTCGAAATCCAGAGAACTAGAGCTGAGTTCCTCATCTATGAAGTAGTTTAAAACTGGGCCAAAAGTGCAACGCTATCCGAACCGTAACTGCAACCCTAACCCAAATTACTTTCCTAACTGACTGAGAAAAAAATCCATGAAAAAAAGCCGGATAAAAAAACTTTAACGAAAAGATCAAAATTATATAGCGTCAACCAAGACTTGACAGTGCCTTGACTCCTACTCGGCGAGGTAAGACTCCTATTGGTTTACTCTGGCTAACGACAGACGAATTTACTCGTCAAACGCAGAGTTCCCGCTGGGAAAGAGTTAATTGCGCGATCTAACCCCTGCACTACCCAACAAGATTGAGCCCAAACAATAGAAAATAGTTCTTTAGCAGCTTTTTGACTGATCACAAATAAACCTAAACTCTATCCGAAATTACTCTCAATGGACTACGATTTTTTAAATGCAGTAAAAGATCATGACCCAGATCATCCCAATTCCTAATACAAACTTATTGGCTGGCTGTCATCTTACTCTGCTCGCATCCTGAGCCCCAGCCTCTAATTACGTAATTTCCTGCAGCACCGCTACCAAACGCTATACCATTTCCGCAGCTTCCCCCCCCCCCACTATATCGTCGTTGCTCTCCTGATATGAGTGCTTCAAGCAGTGATAATTTTGGTAACTACGGTGTATGGGAAAAAAAGAAAAAAATTTTGCCCGCTAGTATTTCAGAAAAGGTTACCCATTTGACAAACAGAGTTAGCAAGTGGACTAGTGCCAACTTCAATTGCCATCTACATAATATAATTGTCTTACATGATTCTTTACCCTGGCGAATGTAATTAACTCCAGAGCCCCCCTGGTACGGCACTGCTCCGAAGTATGGACTGAATTTGGTGTAGTAGATAACTGACATCGGTATATATTATTACAGATAACGACCGTCAATTTTAGAGTTTTAGTAATGTACGGACTTGTAGCAAAGGAATAAAAAGCACTGTAACATTTTCATTTGTGTGAAGCTCTAAAGAACTTAGTTGTGGAAATGAATGAAATTTTAACTATCTCATTCATTTGGTTATGATAACGAGTACAAAGGACTCCAAAGATTGGCTTTTGGATCCTGAAAATACACCCAAATGCATCTTTGGGCATTCAAATTTTCAATGCTTCAGCTGCTTTCTTACTTCCTCCTATTTTTAGACAAAATGAAAACCTTGACGGTGGCATTCTGGCCAAACACAAATTACGTATATTACACAGTATTTCAGAAAAGGTCACCCTTCTGACAACCAAAGAGTTAGCTAGTGGACTAGTGACAACTTAAAATCCCATCTGCATAATATTACTGTCTCACATGATTCTTTACCCTGGAATATACAATAACTCTTGACAGCCACATTTTGGAATGTGTTCTGACGACTCTAATGACAAAATTACATACATCAAGAGGAACAATCCTATGTAAGAAATCAATGACACCATGTGGGAATGGCCTTTGTCAGATCATGTCAAAAAGTGGGCCAGAATACTAATATATCACAAATGCCAGATGTCTTTCACCCATATAACTGAAAATATTCCCAATCACTTTTTTTTTATACAAACATTAAATTTAAATGTTTTCCCAGGGAACATTAAAGGTTCTCATCCAATACATTTAAACCAATAAATCATTGTCAAATGAAAATACAACTCACACCTAATCATGTCTTCCTGATTTTATGGCATCAATTTTAAAATAGTTAAATCAGATAACAATTATATTTAGGATATCTTTTGATTGGTGCTGCTTCTACTTGCCTGAATATTATTGTCTTATGCAGACTATAGACTTTTAAAAACAATGGGTCAAAGCATGCTGTTTGGCTAGTCTTGGTCAGCAGTTCTGTCATCATGTCAGTCTGCACAGAGTGTCCATTATTTATAAATTAAACCATAGTTTGATGACCAGATTTATTCTGTGATGACTGTGTTACAAATGTGTGTTGCCATATGGTGGCTTAATATAGATGAGCTTGGAACATTCAATAAGTGAACAAACTATTCCATTTAAATACACTTCATTTGAGTAATAATTAAGTTAATCATAAGTTATTGATGATCATGAATACTATAACCAATTGAATCCAAGCTGGTAATAATTATTCATCGATTCAAAACTTCACACATCACACCATCACGAGGAGTAATAGTGAGTCTTTCCTCCACTCTGGCAGTCTGTCCTGGAAGTAGCTTAAATTTAAACTTCTGAAGCACTCTAGCCATTACTACTTTCGACTCAAACTTTGCCAATGTTTGCCCAATACAGCTCCGTGGACCAACAGAGAAAGGAAAATAAAGTGTGCTGAAGTTCGAGATGTTCTCAGGCAAAGAAAATCTCTCTGGATCAAAAATATCAGGATCCTTCCAAATGTCTGGGTTATAACTAAATAAATAGTTTTCCGTTAATACTATGTTTCCTTTCAGTATTCTATAACCACCCAGAGTCAGCTCCTTATCCAGTTTCCTTGATGGTCCTCCAGTTATTGGGTGCTTTCTTAGACCTTCTTGCAAAACCTGACCAAGGAACTTTAACTTTGCCAGATCTTCAAAATCAATACACTCCTTTCCTCCAATCACATCTTCAATTTCATGCAAGATCTTAGCTTCTATATCTGGGTTTTTGATTATTTCATATAAAGTGAATGCCAATGAATTAGCAGTAGTTTCTTGTCCAGCAATGAAGACAGTTAAAAACTCATCGATCATGTCGTCCATAGATAATGTTTTGTCATTCACCAAAAGATTAAGTAAGTCATTGGGAACATCCTTGTCAGCCTCCATGTCTCTAATACGATCGGTGATACATTCACGGGCAAATTTCCTCAGAAACTTTGCTGCATCTATTTGTTCCTTTTGTGAGGCAGTTTGAAAGAGCCTGAACTTAAATATGGACAGGAAAGCAGAACTAACTGGAATATTAATACTGGCCTGCACCCCTCGAAGATATGACGCTATTGCTGTCGGAAAAGGGGAATCTGGACGCTCAATCGCTCCAATGTTGATATTGAATGAAACTTGGCTGATAATATCAAGCGTGACTTTGGCAAATTCTTTAACCATGCTCACTATTTCCTTGTTTTCAACAACATCGTTCATTCTAGTAAGAAGTCTGTTGCTCACTTGGTTGAAATCAGTCATAAAGTTCTTTAAGCAACTTCTGTGAAATGCAGGGTTCATGAGTTGACGCCTTTTACGCCACGATTTCTCATCGATGTTCGACACTAGACCATAACCACTACCTCTCTGTCCAAATATAAACCCCACTTTGTTATAGGTGTACTTGTCTTTTTGAATATGATACTGGAAGTCAATGAAAACGTCCCTGACGTAAACTGGATCCCCAAGGATTACAACCACTCTATGCAGAAAAAAAAGCACGTAAATTGGCCCGTACTGCAATCTATTATCCAGTAAATACTCGCGGATGGTGCACCCAGTTCTTCGACATTTCCTAATGTCGGGAACATGACCGAAGATGAAACTCGAACGAGGTGGTCCAGGCAAATGGTCATTTATTTGGTGGATATAGAACAAATATAAAATGAGGGAAAAGAATAAACAAAGAAATCCTGCCAAAAATGCGCCAAACGTGTAGTAAAGCAAAGAAAGAACAGTGTAATTCATACTCTTCGCTAACGAATCATCGTTCGTTGTCTACTTGCTAGGGCCTATCAAGCGGAACTTCACAAATTTCCCATACAAGGTTTGCATACTTTGCATACATAAATTTTGCATTGGTCTGTTACGTCAGGCACTGAATGTTAAACTGAACAGGAGATACACAGACCAGACGACTGCACCCCGAATCATAAAACAACATAGGAAGGTTAACTGAAGGAAGGATGACTGATGTTGCGGACAAACGAATAAACAAGTTATATTCTTCGGATTCTGCTCGTTTGTAGATTTCTTACGCAATTAATACCATATCGTATTATGTTGTAAGAAACTATAGAATTAAAGTTTATTGAAACACGTTGACATTAATTTGTCTGAAGCGGAAGTAAATGTAAAAGAAGTGAAGTCTGGCAGGCGGAGTGAAAATCACGAGGACACTCAATTAAAAGAAGGGATAGGTATCAGGGAACGGTGCAAGACCGATGTAAATTCCGATTTTGAAGAAGACAAAGAATTTTTGAACAATACTGGGTTTTCAGAAATTGCCGACGCCTGACGCAAGTTGCGGGCAACTTTTAGCATTTGCGCCGAGCATTTTTTCTATCCCACAGGATCATGGCATGGGTTACATTTGATGGACTAGATAACTGATATCAATATTTATTGTAGTTTTAATTACAGAAATTGAACCGTCAATTCTAAACATATAGTTCCGCCGAAAGCCGCTGCGGGCCCCGGAGGAGAGGAAAAGAT
Organism: Heliopora coerulea; assembly: GCA_030142905.1. Lineage (NCBI taxonomy): Eukaryota > Metazoa > Cnidaria > Anthozoa > Scleralcyonacea > Helioporidae > Heliopora > Heliopora coerulea. The sequence continues at coordinate 694,306 of JASJOG010000144.1, forward strand.
GTTGATCGAGGCCCGACGGAGGAAAATTAATTTGACTAACCTCACTAACTATTCGAAAATATTAAGCTTTGCATTCTTGAATTTTCGCAGTTTTTCATGAGACGTTTTATTGCCCTATTTATTGTAGGTTGTGCATTTATGTGTAACCGCTTGAACTTCAAACATGAATAAAACAGTAAAGTAATTCTAAATTTAAATTCATAAATACAAGTAATACCAAGCTCAAAATTTTAGACCAGGTTTTCAAACGTTTCTTCATATCTAGTTAATTCAATAGTCCGTGAATGATGAATCCATACCGTCTATATTGTAAACTGCTAATTTAAGTAAAACTACGCACATTGATGTCACGTAAGGGAAAACGTCAACGGTCATGTAACGTAAAATCATTCATCTTTTCTTGTCTGAAACGCGGAAGTTGTCAAATTGGAATACGAAAATGGTATTTATGTCTTAATATTTTACTTAGAACCACTGATGGCATATGAGAAACATTTTTTTTATTCCAGTGATAAAAAAAATCTGAATTCTAGCCAACAGGGTGGGCCCCTTCGTTTCTTTCGGGCCCTCTTATTTCTTCTTGGGCCGGGGTCAATTTAATCCCACTGCACCCCCCCTCCTCAGTGGTAGTTTATTATTAATAATTTTGTTATTGATTTAAAAGGTGTTAATTACTGGAGGGTATATATTAATCGAATTAAAAAGTAACCAATGAGATAGTGTGAAGGTGGAGTGGCGTTATCGATAATAGGGAGAGCTAAGAAAGGGACGTTGTTGTCGCAGGGCTTCTGTGTGGTAAATAAGAGAAGTTGTGTATCTGGTTAAGACCCCGTTCACACGATGCAGGTACGAAACTGCACCGGTATCAAAATATCACGGTACGAACCTGTTCATACGATTACGGTTTCACATTACGGTTTCAAATCGTTACGGTTAGCATTACGGTTTCATGCTTTTTCATACCGGTACCGAGTGAACGCAAGACCTAACCGTAATAATTTCGTTACGGTTTCATTTCGTACCGGTATCGTGTGAACGGGGTCTAAATAAGACAAATTAAAGTATATTCAAAAAAAGTCGTCACCTGAGAAGTGTTGGGCAATACAGGGAGGCAATTCCCAACAAGGGCGATGGACGCCAAAGATAGCTTTTGGGTCCTAAAAATACACCTGAATAAATCTTTGCGCATTCAAATTTGAAATTCTTTGTTGCTTTCTTCTTTCATTCCCCTGTTTCTAGACAAAATGTAAACCTTGACTGGTGCATTATGCCCGAAACACAGATTACGCAACAACTGAAGACTGCATGGCTCGACTGAAGAAATCGTGCAACTTGTCAAGGAAGAGAGAATCGAAGCGGAGTTAATGCAATCTGTTAAACTTTGGAGCTTTCCAGTTTCCCTCCGCCCGTATTATGAGGATTGGCTCAAGGCACATGTAGGGAAATTGTGGGCCGCCGGGCCGCATATCAAAATTTCTGCGGCTCACGAGACAGCTTCAAAACCCTATTATTGCGGTCCACAAAACGTGATACCGATAACAATGAACAATGAACTACGTCCCCAGTCATGTCCATTGCACCTGTGGGGAAACAATGAGCTACTTCTATCGCCCAAAAATTGTATGTCTCGTCAGTCAACTTGAACAGTTCCTTATAAGTCGTTTTTCCCTGCCCTTTCCAATGCAGCGAAGTGTGTCGAATATTGTTAGTAATAATTTGGTTTGTCGTAAGTTTACATGAGTATGGAACTGTATAGGGGCTGCAACACGATTTTAAAAGTGGGGAGGCCAGAATTTATCTTCAAATATGCATTTTCGCGGGATTTTCCTTGTAAAATATGAAAAAAATTAAGGGGAAAATGACCAGATTTTATGTGTAAAAAGTGATGTATCAATTTAAACGTTTATCAAATATACATACACCCTGAAAATACAAAGGCCACTAAAGCTCCTAATTTTTTACTCATGTTGATATCATTCCTGTCTGTCGTAGAAGAAAACTACTTTCAGATATTCTGCACGGGAAATGAAAATGATTCTATTAACTGTATACAAACAATAACCTGATTTCTATCTTCCTACACTTCTTAATCCTTGCTACCCACGTAGCACGTGGAAAGCAAACTGGCTTTGAGAAACAGATGGCTGTTTATTTAAGTGAAAATGTTTATTGTTTTGTTCTTTTTCGAGACGTTTCCAAACAATAGAATCAAAAGAGTTATAATTATCTCTTTTACACTGCTGTTCATTTTCCATAATTGTTAAGCTACTGAAATTTAAAATTAATCATATAAAAATAAAACATTTCTCTGCAAAAAAGTGGAGGGGCCCCATGGTCCCCGCGGCCCCTGCTGTAGTCGTTGAACCCACTGTTTTCTTGTTGAACTTTGAGCCTCAAGCTTAATTATTCACTCCACGTCAAAAAAACAAAAAACTATATTGGCGGAGCTTCCGGACGACGCTAAATGTGAGGCTGTGATGTTCTGGCTCTCTGTGTTGGTCTGTCGTCTCTTACGTTTAGTTGGTTATCGTGCACGACGGTTCACAGTAATTAAAGGATTTAATCAGAAAGATACAGTCCCCAATTGCGTGTTTTCAACCAGCTGAAGCGCAACTACTAAGTAAAGTAGAAAAGACGCAAAAAAACGCACGTATCGATATGAGGGATGAATATTTATATCGCTCCTTCTCGACTTACCACAGGTGCACGCCTGGTATTGTTCTAGTTGATAAAGTAGGCGCTGCTAAGGACGTACAAAAACATGCACGGATGGGCGAAAAATACATACAAGGTCATACACTTCAATATAAACAGCAATGCCCAACGAATTGTGCGAAGTATCGCCATATGTAAACATTAACAAATGCTTATACAAGGAAGGCTAGAAGAGTTTAAAACATATTTATTGACTAACGTTTCGTCGCTACAAGCAACATCATCAGAGTGGAGTTCAGGGATTACAACGAGATGTATCTATCTTAAACTAACAGTACTGAATGACAATTAAGATGATATATTTACAACAGAAACGGAAATTGACAGGAGACAGCGGTAGGTGATATCGGAAAAGACAAAGAGACATAAAACCAATATTCCTGTTAAGAATGGGTTTTAATTTATTAATGAGAAGACTTTCTTTAAGGGGTAGTTGAGAAGCAGAAAGCGACGAGGATAATATTTTGAAGTCGGAAAAAAAAACGGGATAGCCGGTTTCAATGTGGTGGGAAAGGATACTAGTAGGAGATGGATTAACTCTTCTGTTACCTGTCAAGGGTGAGATCCCCATATGATCTGAAATGCAAGTCTCATATCTTGTCATTATACCATGTTCATGATAAATCTGATGGAAAAACAGATAATCTGATTATACTACGTCATGACCCTCAGATTGACCTCGAAATTTCATTTTGACCCGTGAAAAGAATTTCGTGCCCACACATAGTTTAAGATCACACGAAAATCACATGCAGGTGGTTTGTTTTCTCGTCACAGTCATACGGTAGTCACTACACTTGCTCTTTGCCAAGTGTATTGGGTGCTGCATTGCCAATACAAATTTTCAAATTGGCGAGAATCGTCAAGATTTTTCTACTTCAAACCAAAATTACTGTATCATTGTCTAAGTACAATATTTCAAAGTAGATTTTTGATGCCGTAATATCAATTCAACGCCCATCTTCGCAGGGAGTTTTAGAGGGTGAAATAAGCTTTCCCGTCGGCGAGAACTCCTTGGAGTTTTGCTCGTAGCGTGAACGGAGATAGTACCATTCGATTGAACCTACAAATTATGTATTTCTCAGAGGACCTGAACTAATTCCTCAGTAGTTACGAAACACTTTAGAAGAAACAGGTAACGTTACCTTAACTTGTATCACATTCAATCTTTCATGATTTTATACGGGCAACTAGAAAGACATTAAATCGAATGGCTTTCGTAAACATTTGAGCAGTGACTCTTAATCCAGAATAACCATTGTTGTAAAAATTCCACTTCAAATCATGGAACTAGTTCCCAATTCTGAATAAAACTCTTTTTATGTTAAGTAGATAAGCACTGTAATGCAAATCTCGATTGGCCCGTATTGCAATCGGTTATCCAGAAAATACTCACTGAGTGGGGTGCGCCCAGCTCTTCGACATTTCGAAACCTCGGTAATATTCCCGAAGATGAAACTCGAACGAGGTGGTCCAGGTAAATGGCCATTTACTTGGTGGATATAGAACAAATATAAAACAAAGGAAAAGGACAGACCAAGTAATCCTGCCAAAAACGCGCCAAACGTATAATACAGCAAAGAAAGAAAAGTGTAATTCATATTCTTCGCGAACTTCCCATGCAAAGTTTGCATAATAACTCTTACGTCGTGCACTGGAAACTTTTAGAGCAGGCAAGAACTAAACAAGAGATACACAAACCAGACGACTGCACCACGAAGCATAAACCAGTAGAGAAAGATTAGTGAAACTCTTCCTGAGGACAAAAGGATAGACTAGTTATATACATCGGATTCTGCTTCTTAGTAAATTTTGTCGCCTAACTCATATCATCTGCGCCGGATGCCTTTTCTACTCGGAAAGAAAAATACGACAGAAGTTAAAAATTTAAAAGAAAAGATCAAAATTATATACCTTAGACCAAGACTTGACTGCCCCTTGGCCCTTTTCCGAAAGGATAAGATTTCTATTAGTTAACTCTGGGGCTCTGTCTTAACGCCAGACGGTTTTACTGGTCAAAGGGCAGGGACCGCGGAGTCGCGGGAGCTAGGGGGGCTGTAGCCCCCCCCCCCCCATATTTTCCGGACCTGCAGTTTGATCTGCTGCATTGGTGGCTAATTTAAAGTCAATAAGCTTTTGTCTGACTCTCACTTGCTACGTAATAATGGTTTATTATTTGCATCCAGACCGTAGCAACGGTAAATTGCCTCTGATGTTCAAACTTATATTGACAAAAATGCAAACAGGTCGTACAGTTTATTGCCAAGTTTCGCTTTTCTCAGATGTCGAGTAACTCAGAAGTATTTGAAACGAAAATTATGTAATTCGTTAAACGAAGATTGAGCAATTCGTTTCATCTTCGTCAACAAATTGTTGTACCTCCGGATGAATACTTAGCATAAATCTTCTTCATAGCACTTCTAATAGAAATTTTCAGCCAACTTTGAGATAACATATAATTTATCAGTTTTTTAAGACAAAAAATATGAAAAAAAAAAAATTCACTCATGAGCTGTCCGTGATGCTGATATCCGATCGGTAACCTTAAAGAATGATCCAATTTTAAGACAGAAAGCCTGGCTATCTAATAAAAGATCTTTCTTTAAAGCAAAACGAGTGAAAAGTTTCATTGGAAAACGACTTGAAATATCTCAAGATCGCAATTAATACAGGGTCATGCTATGAACATCCATTGATAAGCAGTAGAATTGTCAGAATGGATCTCTTACCATTTATTAAACCGTTAAAGGTTATTCTCAGCAAACGTTTTGTTTTAATAAAACATAATAGAAATTTTAAACGTAAATATGACAAGCAGTTTAAATGTAAAATAATTTCCAGTTTGGGTTGTCAATATTTGTGGCCAAATATTGTGTTTTCTTTATTGCATTACCTCTTCCAGTACGATTTGTCTTTTTGACAACTTTGAAAAATTTTCAATGTTACTTGGATTCTCGAGATATGTATTGGAAGGGTGGGAGAGGGTTTGTTGCGTAAACGTATTTCTAGTACGATATGTAATTGCAGAGGAAACATTCGTATTTCACTTGTCATCGATCGTTAAAGTTTCATTCATTGATAAAGAGCGAAAATATAATACACGTCACAGTTTTGTCTCAAAAAATATAAGACTGGATTTGGCACATAACTATTTCAAGATTCAAATATGTGGGTGGAAGAATACACCCATGACGTCAGACCCCAAAAATAAAAATGCTCCGCGGTCCCTGAAGGGAGAGCTCCTGGCGTGGAAGAGTTATTGCCGTCACATCCAACGATCTAACCCTTGCACTAAGCAACACGATTAAGCCCAAACAATGAAAAAACAGTACGAAAGCTGCTTTTTAACTAATGAGAAATAAACCTACACTCTATCTAAAGTTATTCTGACTGAATTTCGATTTCTTAAATGTAGTAAAACGCGATGATTCAGATCACCCAAAACCCTGAAGTACAAACTTACTGACTGGCTGTCATCTTACTCTGCTTGCATCCTTAGCCCCACACTCGAATTCCACAACAGCCTGTCTGGTGCAACGCTACCAAACGCTATACCCTTTCCGTCACTTCCTCTCCCCCTATATCAACGTTGCTCTCATATGGCTCAATACTTCAAGCTACGACCATTTTGGTTTATAGCAGTATGGTGTACGAAAAAACAATTTTGGACACAAGTATTTCAGAAAAGATCACCTATTCAACAACCAAAGAGTTAGCTGGTGGGCAAGTACCAACTTTAAGTCCCACCTATACAATACAATTGTCTCACATGATTCTTTACCCTGGCATATGTAATTAAGTCTTGAGAGCCAGATTACTGTTCATCTTTAGCTCAAGAATGTTGGAACGTGTCCTGAAGACTCTGATGACAAAATTACATATATTAAAATGTGGATAATGTCTCAGATGGATTATGAAAGAAAGAGGGCCATAACACAAATATACCACAAATGCCAAAATTCCCCATGTTTCATTTGCATCTAACTGAAGATATCCCTAATCAAAACTTTTACTTATGTGAAAATTAACTTTAATGTTTTCCCATAGAACATTAAAGGTTCTCATTCAATTCATTGAAACCAATACATCATTGTCAAATAAAAATACAACTCACACCTAATCATGTCTTCCTGATCTTATGGCATCAATTCTAAAACAGTTAAATAAGATAACAATTATATTTAGGATATCTTTTGATTGGTGGTGCTTCGGCTTCCCTAAATATTATTGTCTTATGCAGACTATAGACTTTTAAAAACAATGGGTCAAAGCATGCTGTTTGGCTAGTCTTGGTCAGCAGTTCTGTCATCATGTCAGTCTACACAGAGTGTCCATTATTTATAAATTAAACCATAATTTGATGACCAGATTTATTCTGTGATGACTGTGTTACAAATGTGTGTTGCCATATGGTGGCTAAATATAGATGAGCTTGGAACATTCAATAAGTGAACAAACTATTTCATTTAAATACACTTCATTTGAGTAATAATTAAGTTAATCATAAGTTATTGATGATCACGAATATGATGACCAATTGAATCCAAGTTGGTAATAATTATTCATCGATTCGAAACTTCACACATCACACCATCACGAGGAGTAATAGTGAGTCTTTCCTCCATTCTGGCAGTCTGTCCTGGAAGTAGCTTAAATTTAAACTTCTGAAGAACTCTAGCCATTACTACTTTTGACTCAAACTTTGCCAATGTTTGCCCAATACAGCTCCGTGGACCAACAGAGAAAGGAAAATAAAGTGTGCTGAAGTTCGAGATGTTCTCAGGCAAAGAAAATCTCTCTGGATCAAAAATATCAGGATCCTTCCAAATGTCTGGGTTATAACTAAATAAATAGTTTCCTGTTGCTACTGTGTTTCCTTTCAGTATTCTATAACCACCCAGAGTGAGATCCTTATCCAGTTTCCTTGATGGTCCTCCACTTATTGGGTGCTTTCTTAGACCTTCTTGCAAAACCTGACCAAGGAACTTTAACTTTGCCAGATCTTCAAAATCAATACACTCCTTTCCTCCAATCACATCTTCAATTTCATGCAAGATCCTGGCTTCTATATCTGGATTTTTGATTATTTCATATAAAGTGAATGCCAATGAATTAGCAGTAGTTTCTTGTCCAGCAATGAAGACAGTTAAAAACTCATCGATCATGTCGTCCATAGATAATGTTTTGTCATTCACCAAAAGATTAAGTAAGTCGTTGGGAACATCCTTGTCAGCCTCCATGTCTCTAATACGATCGGTGATGCATTCACGGGCAAATTTCCTCAGAAACTTTGCTGCATCTATTTGTTCCTTTTGTGAGGCAGTTTGAAAGAGCCTGAACTTAAATATGGACAGCAAAGCAGAACTAACTGGAATATTAATACTGGCCTGCACCCCTCGAAGATATGACGCTATTGCTGTCGGAAAAGGGGAATCTGGACGCTCAATTGCTCCAATGTTGATATTGAATGAAACTTGGCTGATTATATCAAGCGTGACTTTGGCAAATTCTTTAACCATGCTCACTATTTCCTTGTTTTCAACAATATCGTTCATTCTAGTAAGAAGTCTGTTGCTCACTTGGTTGAAATCAGTCATGAAGTTCTTTAAGCAACTTCTGTGAAATGCAGGGTTCATGAGTTGACGCCTTTTACGCCACGATTTCTCATCGATGTTCGACACGAGACCATAACCAACACCTCTCTGTCCAAATATAAACCCCAATTTGTTATACATGTAATTGTCTTTCTGAACATGATGCTGGAAGTCAATGAAAACGTCCCTGACGTAAACTGGATCCCCAAGGATTACAACCACTCTATGCAGAAAAAAAAGCACGTAAATTGGCCCGTACTGCAATCGATTATCCAGTAAATACTCATGGAAGGTGCGCCCAGTTCTTCGATATTTCCTAATGTCGGGAACATGACCTAAGATGAAACTCGAACGAGGTGGTCCAGCCAAATGGTCATTTATTTGGTGGATATAGAACAAATATAAAATGAAGGAAAAGAATAAACAAAGAAATCCTGCCAAAAATGCGCCAAACGTGTAGTAAAGCAAAGAAAGAACAGCGTAATTCATACTCTTCGCTAACGAACCATCGTTCGTTGTCTACTTGCTAGGGCCTATCAAGCGGAACTCAAGAAATATCCCATACAAGGTTTGCATACTTTGCGTACATAAATTTTGCATTGGTCTGTTACGTCACGCACTGAATGTTAAACTGAACAGGAGATACACAGACCAGACGACTGCACCCCGAATCATAAAACAACAGAGGAAGATTAACTGAAGGAAGAATGACTGATGTTGCGGACAAACCTATAGACAAGTTACATTCTTCGGATTCTGCTCGTTTGTAGATTTCTTACGCAATTTATACCATATCGTATTATGTTGTAAGCCTGCCGTGGTTCCCAACCTGGGGTCCGCAAACAATTTTTGGTGGTCCGCCGAGACTAAGGGATCCGCCGGGGGTCCGTACAAAAGGAACGGGGTTCTGCAGAAGGTAACTATTCTTTTGGCAAATGACTACCTGCAATATTGGTTCAACTATTTTTTATTGCAAACTACCAGTCCATATCGCAAATTCCGAAGGGTGTTAGTGTAACTTAAGAACTCGTAATTTTGAGGTTTTGACAGGTCACAGCTTCATCTCGTGTTACATGCAACCACGCTTCGCCTCTTCACTCCGAGCTTTGTTCTTACAGGAAAAGTTCTCCAGGGTTTATAAATTAATCATGAGTTCGAAATGATCTGCCACTGGGAAGGTTAAACTACGAGGATACAATGTTGAGTACTTAAAATTTGGTTTTATTTCATGCCGAACTGAGCAAAGCAAACCTGAATGCATCTTTTGAGGAGAGATTTTAAGCAATAAAGCAATGAAACCGGCGAAGCTGCAGTTTCAGTCGGGGAGGGGGTCAGCCGAGATTTTTAAAATCAGTAAAGGGGTCCCTGGGAAGCAAAAGGTTGGGAACCACTGTTGTAAGGAACTATAGAATTAACGTTTATTGAAGAAAGACGTTGACGTTAGTTTGTCTGAGGCGGAAGTCAATGTAAATGAAGTAAAGTCAGGCAGGTGGAGTGACAATCACGAGGACACTCAATTAAAAGAAAGGATAGGTATCAGAGAACGGTGCAAGACCGATGTAAATTCCGATTTTGAAGAAGACAAAGGATTTTTGAACACTAATGCGTTTTCAGAAATTGCCGACGCCTGACGCAAGTTGCGGGCAACTTTTAGCGTTTGCGCCGAGTATTTTTTCTATCCCAAAGGATCATAACATGGGTTACATTTGATGGACTAGATAACTGATATTGATATTTATTGTAGTTTTAATTACAGATATTGAACCGTCAATTCTAAATATTTACTACCGCTGAGAGCCGCTGCAGGCCCCGGGGGAGAGGAAAAGATGTGGATCGAGGCTCGCAGGCGAAAATTAATTTGACTAATCTCACTAACTATTCGAAAATATTAAGTTTTGTATTCTTGAATTTTCGGAGTTTTTCATGAGACGTTTTATTGCCCTATTTATTCATTGTAGGTAGTGCATTTATGTGTCACCGTATGAACTTCAAACATGAATAAAACAGTAAAGTAATTCTAAATTTAAATTCATAAATACAAGTAATACCAAGCTCAAAATTTTGGACCAGCTTTTCAAACGTTTCTTACTATCTAGTTAATTCAATAGTCCGTGAATGATGAATCCATACCGTCTATATTGTAAACTGCTAATTTAAGTAAAACTACGCACATTGATGTCACGTAAGGGAAAACGTCAAAGGGTCATGTAACGTAAAATCATTCATCTTTTCTTGTCTAAAACGCGGAAGTTGTCAAATTGGAATACGAAAATGGTATTTATGTCTTATTTTACTTAGAACCACTGATGGCATATGATAAACAGTTTTTTTATTCCAGTGATAAAAAAATCTGAATTCTAGCCAACCGGGCGGGCCCCTTCGTTTCTTTCGGGCCTTCTTATTTCTTCTTGGGCCGGGGTCAATTTAATCCCACTGTCCCCCCCTCAGTGGTAGTTTAGTATTAATAATTTAGTTATTAATTTAAAAGGTGTTAATTACTGGAGGGTATATAATAATCGAATTAAGAAATAACCAATGAGATAGTGTGAAGGTGGAGTGGCGTTATCGAAAAAAGGGAGAGCTAAGAAAGGGACGTTGTTGTCGCAGGGCTTCTGTGTGGTAATTAAGAGAAGTTGTGTATCTGGTTAAATAAGACAAATTAAAGTATATTCAAAAAAGGTCGTCACCTGAGAAGTGTTGGGCAATACAGGGAGGCAATTCCCAACAAGGGCGATGGACGCCAAAGATAGCTTTTGGGTCCTAAAAATACCCCTGAATGAATCTTTGCGAATTCAAATTTGAAAACTTTTGGTGCTTTCTTATTTCTTCCCACTATTTCTAGACAAAATGTAAACCTTGACTGGTGCTTTATGCCCGAAACACAGATTACGCAACAACTGAAGACTGCGTGGCTCGACTGAAGAAATCGTGAGACTTGTCAAGGAAGAGAGAATCGAAGCGGAGTTAATGCAATCTGTTAAACTTTGGAACCTTCCAGTTTCCCTACTCACGTACTATCAGGGTTGGCTTAAGGCACATGTAGGCAAAGTGTGGGTCGCTGGGCCGCATATCAAAATTTCTGCTGCTCACGAGACAGCTTCAAAACCCTATTATTGCGGTCCACAAAACTTGATACAGATTACAGTGAACAAGGAACTACGTACTCAGTCATGTCCATTGCACCTGTGGGGAAACAATGAGCTACTTCTATCGCCCAAAAATTGTATGTCTCGTCAGTCAACTCGTACCGTTCCTTATAACTCGTTTTTCCCTGCTCTTACCAATGCAGCGAAGTGTGTCGAATGTTATTAGTAATAATTTGGTTTGTCGTAAGTTTACATGAGTTTGTAACTGTACAGGGGCCGCAACACGATTTTAAAAGTGGGGAGGCCAGAATTTATCTTCAAATATGCATTTTCGCGGGATTTTCCTTGTAAAATATGAAAAAAATTAAGGGGGAAAATGACCAGATTTTATGTGTAAAAAGTCATGTATCAATTTAAACGTTTATCAAATATACATACACCCTGAAAATACAAAGGCCACTAAAGCTACTAATTTTTTACTCATGTTGATATCATTCCTGACTGTCGTAGAAGAAAACTACTTTCAGATATTCTGCACGGGAAATGAAAATGATTCTATTAACTGTATACAAACAATAACCTGGTTTCTATCTTCCTACACTTCTTAATCCTTGCTACCCACGTAGCACGTGGAAAGCAAACTGGCTTTGAGAAACAGCTGGCTGTTTATGTAGGTGAAAATGTTTATTGTTTTGTTCTTTTTCGTGACGTTTCCAAACAAAAGGATCACAAGAGGTATAATTATCTCTTTTACACTGCTGTTCATTTTCGATAATTGTTAAGCAACTGAAATTTAAAATTAATTATATAAAAACAAAACATTTCTCTGCAAAAAAGTGGAGGGGCCCCATGGTCCCCGCGGCCCCCTAGTGGCGCGGCCCCTGCTGTAGTCGTTGAACCCAATGCTTTTTTTGTTGAACTTTGAGCCTCAAGCTTAATTATTCACTCCACGTCAAAAAAACAAAAAACTATATTGGCGGAGCTTCCGAACGACGCTAAATGTGAGGCTGTGATGTTCTGGCTCTCTGTGTTGGTCTGTCGTCTCTTACGTTTAGTTGGTTATCGTGCACGACGGTTCACAGTAATTAAAGGATTTAATCAGAAAGATACAGTCCCCAAGTGCGTGTTTTCAACCAGCTGAAGCGCAACTACTAAATAAAGTAGAAAAGACGCAAAAAAACGCACGTATCGATATGAGAGATGAATATTTATATCGCTCCTTCTCGACTTACTACAGGTGCACGTCTGGTATTGTTCTAGTTGATAAAGTAGGCGCTGCTAAGGACGTACAAATACATGTACGGATGGGCGAAAAATACATACAAGGTCATACACTTTAATATAAATAGCAATGCCCAACCAATTGTGCGAAGTATCGCCATATGTAAATATTAACAAATGCTTATACAAGGAAGGCTAGAAGAGTTTAAAACATATTTATTGACTAACGTTTCGTCGCTACAAGCAACATCATCGGAGTGGAGTTCAAGGATTTCGAGATATATTTACATTAAACTAACAGTGTTGAATGACAATTAAGATGATATATTTACAACAGAAACGGAAATTGACAGGAGACAGCAGTAGGTGATATCGGAAAAGACAAAGAGGCATAAAACCAATATTCCTGTTAAGAATGGGTTGTAATTTATTAATGAGAAGACTTTCTTTAAGGGGTAGTTGAGAAGCAGAAAGCGACGAGGATAATATTTTGAAGTCGGAAAAAAAACGGGATAGCCGGTTTCAATGTGGTGGGAAAGGATACTAGTGGGAGATGGATTAACTCTTCTGTTACCTGTCAAGGGTGAGATCCCCATATGATCTGAAATGCAAGTCTCATATCTTGTCATTATACCATGTTCATGATAAATCTGATGGAAAAACAGATAATCTGATTATAATACGTCATGACCCTCAGATTGACCTCGAAATTTCATTTTGACCCGTGAAAAGAATTTCGTGCCCACACATAGTTTAAGATCACACGAAAATCACATGCAGGTGGTTTGTTTTATCGTCACAGTCATACGGTAGTCACTACACTTGCTCTTTGCCAAGTGTATTGGGTGCTGCATTGCCAATACAAATTTTCAAATTGGCGAGAATCGTCAAGATTTTTCTACTTCAAACCAAAATTACTGTATCATTGTCTAAGTACAATATTTCAAAGTAGATTTTTGATGCCGTAATATGAATTCAACGCCCATCTTCGCAGCGAGTTTTAGGGGGTGAAATAAGCTTTCCTGTCGGCGAGAACTTTTTGGAGTTTTGCCCGTAGCGTGAACGGAGATAGTACCATTCGATTGAACCTGCAAATTATGTATTTCTCAGAGGACCTGAACTAATTCCTCAGTAGTTACAAAACACTTTAGAAGAAACAGGTAACGTTACCTTAACTTGTATCACATTCAATCTTTCATGATTTTATACGGGCAACTAGAAAGACATTAAATCGAATGGCTTTCGTAAACATTTGAGCAGTGACTCTTAATCCAGAATAACCATTGTTGTAAAAATTCCACTTCAAATCATGGAACTAGTTCCCAATTCTGAATAAAACTCTTTTTATGTTAAGTAGATAAGCACTGTAATGCAAATCTCGATTGGCCCGTAGTGCACTTTTCTACCTGGCGCACCAAGGTAGTTGTGCTTCGGCTGGTTCCAAAACACAAATGGGGACTGTATCTTTCAATAAATGTGGAACGTTTAATCACAACTAGTTTAAAGTCTTTTATTGCGATCACATCTCAACATCCACGATTATGAATTCCCTCTAGAGTTACAAACCTTTTCCCTTTTTTGGCGTCGCCCGGAAGGTCCACCTCACATTGTGCTTCAGTCGAAAGCAGAGCCGCCGAGAGGGGGGTGGGGGCAGAGGGAACAACTTCCCCCGGGCCGCCTACTTGATAGGGCCCCCCTAAAATGTTTGAGCTTTACGGTTTTCACGTAACGAAGATTAAAGACAGTGACATAACGGACGGCATTTGGGTTAGAGCAATAGTTACTGCCCTCAAAATGCAGGGAAACAGCGTTTCAGAGCGTTGGAGCCGCAAAAGGGGGACGTGGGCCCCAAGGACGTAGGCTTATTACATATATGACGTCATCAAGGGCCCAAAATCGATGTTTTGTCCCGGGCCCCACAAAAGCTCTCGGCGTCCCCAGTCCAAAAATAGTCCTGATTACCCTACATTCAACCAAATAGAATATTTACAAAATATTCGACAGCCCGTATTGCAATCGGTTATCCAGAAAATACTCACTGAGTGGGGTGCGCCCAGCTCTTCGACATTTCGAAACCTCGGTAATATGACCGAAGATGAAACTCGAACAAGGTAGTCTAGGTAAATTGTCATTTATTTGGTGGATATAGAACAAATATAAAACGAAGCAAAAGGACAGACCAAGTAATCCTGCCAAAAACGTATAATACAGCAAAGAAAGAATAGTGTAATTCATATTCTTTGCGAACTTCCCATGCGAACTTTGCATAACTCTCTTACGTCGTGCACTGGAAACTTTTAGAGCAGGCAAGAACTGAACAAGAGATACACAAACCAGACGACTGCACCACGAAGCATAAACCAGTAGAGAAAGATTAGTGAAACTCGTCCTGAGGACAAAAGGATAAACTAGTTATATACATCGGATTCTGCTTCTTAGTAAATTTTGTCGCCTAACTCATATCATATGCGCCGGATACCTTTTCTACTCAGAAAGAAAAATACGACAGAAGTTAAAAATTTAAAAGAAAAGATCAAAATTATGTAACTTAAGCCAAGACTTGACTGCCCCTTGGCCCTTTTCCGGCAGGATAAGATTTCTATTAGTTAACTCTGGGGCTCGGTCTTAACGCCAGTATGAAGTTTTTTTAGGGACAAAATGTCGAAAACAAATAAAACAATAACATCAACAATAAATATACATTGATGGTAAATAAATCAATGTTATTAAAATAAACGGAATTCCTACGCAATATATATAAAAGATAATTCAAAATATATAAGATGAGGAGACGGAAGTAGTTTGACGTACCGGAAGTAGAAACTTCAAAGCAATCTTATGGTGTGCTCGCGGTTGCGCGCGTAAATGCAAATGATTTTAGTGCTGGGCGATACCAGGATTTTTATTTCGATACCGATACCCATTACTTGAAAATTGGTATCGGTCGATACCGATACCTATTTCGATACCAAAATGACTGCGAAGTTTTAATTTTCGATACCATAAGTGAGTACTTATAAGGCTGGTATCGTTCACTTCCGATACTTCGCGCGATTGTGAAAATGTAGTCTCGAACAAGGTAGGTTTTCGTACTTATATTTTATGCTAAGACTTTAACATTACTAAATGAAGCTGCGACAAAGCCAACGGCCCAACGATACTTAAGTTGGCGTACTTTCTTTTTATAGTTATTTTAATAGTTTGTTGAACCTCTAACTGTTTAACAAAAAAATTGATCATAAGAAAAAGTAAAGTAACAGACATAGCCAAAAAACCGGAAGCAAGTATCGAGCGATACCAGGTCAGTAGTCGATACCGATACCGCTGCTCGTGGTATCGCTGGTATCGAATACCAAGTACTCGGTATCGCCCAGCACTAAATGATTTACGGTTCAGCAATGGTAGGCAACACGTCAGGACCAAATAATGTTCAAGAAATCGTTCAATCGATCATTAACGCAATGTCGAATCTTAACGAGGGCAGAAATTTTGCAAATCCTCTTCACAGAAGAAACTCCACGCCACAGTTCTTGTCGCTCAATAATAAGATAAACAACCGCTTTCAAATTCCCCGTCAACAAAACCACAACGAAAGCGCGCCGTCTACTTCCACTTGCGAGTCCTTACCGTCAATTAACGCTGCTGCATCGACTGATTTTAATCTACGAAAAAATTACAGCTTTCGAAGACCAGTACGCAGAGGCGGCAGAACAATAAGTTCAGTTTCTAGCAAAAATGATCAAACGAAAAGCAATTTGATCTTCAAAGACGTGTGTCTGCTGCCAAGCCCATCATGGGATCAGGTTCCTCGAGGACAAGCGAAAGTAAAGTTGTTGGAGAGAGGATTGTATGTCGATTGCTTTAAATTGGACAAAGAATGGGGTGAATGCCGTTTGTACCAAGAGTTAAATGATTTGTTTAAAGATCGACTGAAGTTGGAAAACTCTGAAAGTATAGGGTAAATGTTTTTAATATACGGTATACAGCTAATTCAACAAAGTTTGTCCTTTAGATGTCAAATCAAAACTCTAAACCATAAAACTCCATGCTTTAAGCGCGCAAAGTGTCCTGGGGGCATGGATACATAGGTTGGGTTGACTTTTTTTGAATTGCATGATACAAATACATTATTATACTGTCTTTACATCACGTTGCAGTTCTGAAACCTTCAAAGACATGACCTTAGTCACCTTACCACATTTGTACCCCATGATGCATTGCATGCTTAGAGTTTGAAGTTTTAAGGTTTAGGGTTTTGAATTTTAATAAACAAACCTAATTGAATTAGCTGTATATTAATTGCAACATTATTAAAGGACATATCTAATATTTGTATGTGTGTATGTACGCATGTCTATGTATGTGCATATGTAAGTAGGTATGGGAAAGGAAGTGTTTTTATTTGTAGCCTCATGTGTCTTATTTTCTTTTAAGGTATGAATTCGTTAAAAGTTCGGGAAGCCAAGTAGTTCTGATGAATCTACCTAAAGTGCAGGAGCGTAATGCAAAAGTTATCAGACATGTTGCAGGACAAGGGCTAATCTACTTAAGGGCTTTGGCAGAAATCCCAGACAAAAGTGTAGGCATCAGCCTTAATATGTTTTTAAGTGCACCTGTAGTAGTTAGGTCACTTAGCAATTTATTTATTCCAATTTAAATTTTTTAAAGGATGAAACAGAAAGTGACTAAAACAGCTCAAATGAGGATAACAAAACAGAAGAATTGGTTGAACAGACTCAACCACCAAAATTAAGGTGAGAAATGAACAAACTATCAATATGAAAACACTTTGAAAATTAGTGCGAAAACCCATCTGTGAAAGAAAACATTAAATCTCTAAGGTAAAAATTATATTCTTACTCATGCAGTATATGATGACCAGTACGATTTTGAGGTGTAAATTCATTTTAGGGGAGTGCAGCTACAGCAACCTATCTCAAATTATCTTCTGGATCAACAAGAGAGTGATGGTATGAAGGATATTATTATATGTATGTTTAATTTCTTTGGTTGTATTTATTTCTAATCTTTTATTGTATTTCAGCAGTAAACACCTTAAAAGAATTGTTTCCAAATAAAACAAAAGCAGAACTGGAAACCATCTATAGAAATAGTACTGATCTCTCTCATGCTGTTGATACAATAGTTAATACAATGGAAAACTCTGGTGATGATGATGATGTCTCCATTGTTGAAAATATCCAACACCATGATTTAGGTACATGTACTGCAGTATTAAAGTTAATAGTCTTAATTGTAAAAAGTTTTAATTAAAGATAACAATAATAATAATAATAATAATAATAATAAACTCTATTTAAGCTTGATGGCCTCATTAGGTTTTTTACAAAATCCTCTTTTCATGAGGGTCAAGAACAATACTTACTATCAATTAATTAATTAGTAAATATAAAAACAATTAATTAGGAAAATATAAAACCATTATAAAATTGTACTAAGATATGTCTGATAAAAATATTTATAACAAGCTGATTTAAAACATGCTAAAGACTTAGACTCGTTAATATATGATCGAGAAATATGTTTATCATTTGTAGAAATGTTGAAAGCCCCCCAGGTTTATTCAGTGGATCTGACTACGATGATGATGATTTGGATATTCCATTAATATCAACATCCATTTTTGACAACCAAGGAAATTGCATGCTATCACTTCAGCGTTTTATATCTAGTGCTGTCAACCCACTTGGTGCAGAATTGGATGTGACTATTGACAGAAGCAAAGATGTTCTCACCCAATCATTCCAAAAATATAAAAACTTCTCATTTGACCTGACCAAACCTTTAAATGTGTCCTTTAAGGGTGAACTTGGCATGGATGCTGGTGGTGTAACACACGAGTTCTTCCATCTCCTTGTGAAGAGGCTACAGATACCAGTGACAGGTGCTATAAACTTATTTGAAGGAACATTCGGCCATTTGGTACCAATGCATGATTATGATGCCCTTTCTGGAGGATTGTTTATCATTGTTGGCCAAATGATGCTGCACTCTATACTGAATAAGTGTGGTGGAATGATGGGCTTGTCTCCTGCTGTGGTCCATTATTTGATTAGCGGCAATCGTGATTCCTGTGTGGGACATATAACTGTTGAGGACTTGCCTGATCCAGTGTTGCAAGATCAACTGACGCAGGTAAGATATAGAATTTCAAAAAATATTTTTACTGATTTACACTACGGTAAGGCTTGTATTATTTGATTGCCTTATCTGAAATGCTGCTTTAATCTTTTCAGCTAGCCAAATGTGAAGATAAACAACTCTTTGAGTTTACTTCACCCAATAGTCCACTAAATATAAGCGATCTCCTTGTGTCTGCTGGTTTCCCACATCTCAGCATAACACCTGAGCGACAACAACTGGCATTTGAGTGCTGTCTTGTATTTGAGGTCATCACCAAGCAAATTGCTGCACTTGACGACATTTGGAAAGGTATGAAAACTGTCCAAGTTCTGGGTGTGACAATTCTTGACATGGCGGCAAAAGAACCATCTATAAGTGATATGTTGTTTCCAAAAGCCACAGAAGAATTGATAACTGCTGCACAGGTTGTTCCGTATATTGAATATAATTACGATGATGTTCCACCTGAATTAAGTGAGGAGACACGTCACTTCAAACAGTACTTGAAGGATATGAGTGAAAGGGATGGTAAGAATTAATTGTCCTTTCATGTTATTTCATGTAGCATGTAGAAAGTCACTGAACTTTCCCATGTAATTATTTTGATTAGATGCATAGAGTTTCACAATATCAATATTAACATTAACAAGACCCATTTTCAAAAGAGATATAGTGTTATATAATTTTCTTGTAGGAAATCAAGAAAAGTTGAGTGATCTAGTTCTATTCTGGACAGGTGATTCTGTTCTCCCTACCAACACAGCAACAAAGCTTACTGTAACATTTCTGGCCAAGGATGGATTGAAGGTGCTGCCAGAAGCTAACACTTGCCCTAGAGTTTTATTACTCCCCACTGTGCACTGCACTTACCAAAACTTTAAAAAGGCTATGGACACAGCAGTTAGTTATGCCAGATATGGGTTTGGAAAAATATAGACAATGCATACTACAAAACAATTGTCCAGCACATATTCACATTAGTTTTGTTCTGTTACTTCAAACACATTATGTCCAAGTTGACATGTGTTGCTTATGTTTTTAATTAAATGACTATCCTAAATGCCACATTACACGGTGCAATTTTTCTTGCAACTTTCAAAACATTTCTGGAGGAGATACATATTATGTTCATAGAACTTGAAAAAACCATGAAAACTACTCAGATTTCAACTATGATGGGAGTTTTATATAACTTGCCTTAATGCATTATAGATGTTAAAAAGAAAATAAAAGGGCACTTATTGTTCATATTTAGTTCTTTTCAAACAAGTATCTTCTTTTTTGTCATTTATGGGTCATTTATCCAAGTACTGTATAGGCATGTATATTGTGTCATTCTCTTGATTTTTTGAATTTAGATGGACATTTGTTTGGGAGATGGCATTGACTCAAACAGGGTCTTTCATTTGAATACAGTATTGATAAGTTTAGTAGATATTTTAAGCTATGGGATTCACAAAACTATGTGTCTGCTGTAAGACTACCTGATATGTTAAGATTCCATTTTCATCAAAGTTTGGGTTAAGAATAGAATCACATGTTATATGCAGTGAATGCAATTGTTCATCATTAAAAGGCACAAGTGTTTCAGGAACAGAAACTGTGTTTTCATTTTGTAACATTGGCACTGGTCCATCATCATCTCTGCCATAATGTTCAAAATCAATTATATCACTTTCAACAACTGCAGAGACACCTGTAAATCCTGAATTTCTCAATTGTAGCATGCCTTGAATCCACAACTGGTTGGGTGAAAAGTTGGACTCAGTTGACACAGGATGATTATTCCATTGTCCAATAAATTCAGTAATTGCTTTATTGATCAGTTTTGTGTACACAATGTGGAGACAAAATAAATGCAAGTCATTTGTGGGATCAAGAAGCTCTTTCTGTTCCAGATATAAAAATATATTCAGGAAACAGCTACAAATAATTCGATTGACATCCCTCCAAAGTCTTTCAATCCTCTGATCGTGGACTGATTTTCCTGTGATGTGACTTCCCCTATTAATACCCCTCTCTTGCATCATCATTTTAGCCACTTCAATATTTTCTAGCCCAAGATCACTGTGAACCCTCGATGGTAAATTGTACTGCTGAACAGCATTTTGGAAAAGGCTTAGGACAGTGGTTGCTTTATTGTTTGTTGAAGCTTGAAGAAATACAATCATATGTGAGTACCCATCTATTCCTCCATGAAATACAAATCTGTAGGGCTGTATTAACTTGTGGTTTCCATCTATATGCCTAAAGAATATCCATCACTAATCAGTAGTGTTATTTAGGATCTGTTAAACATTTACAACTGTCTTGCACTTAAGATAATGACATCTATACACATTTACAGTGTAAAACCTTAGTGTTAACTTTATTAATAATTATTGCTCCTACCAGAGGGCATTGGGGGACTTCACATTGTAAACTCGGCAGATAACACTGTGGGTTGCTCTAAGTGTGTGGAGTACTGGATCCACCCTTCTTATTGACTGCTATATCTGTCTGCACTGCAAATGCAAGCCTCTACTTCTAAGTGCACCTTCCACCATTCGAAAACCAGAAGATGGTGTTGTTGCAAGGATTGCATGAATATGATTATCAAGATCTTCATCAGATATTGAACTAAATCCTGCCTCTCTTCCAATTTCAAGTCCTAACTCAGATCTACATCTACAAAGAGTTCTCTGTGACACTCCAAGGATTCTAGCAACATCAGCCCAACAAAATCCTGCATCATTATGCAAATTTGTTAATTGCTGTTCTGTAAAATGTAATCTTGGCCTGCCAGGCTATAAGAAAAAGGATTTTGCTTGTTTCTGTACTTATAATTTAAGTACTTTTGTGAGAAGGTTCAACATTTCGGACATGACTGTCGGACATTTTCCAAACATTTTTGCCTGAGACATTGGGAAATTGGCATAGTAATTAGTAAATAAGGAATTATTAAAATAGTAATAGTAGTGAATAGTAAAGAGAATTAGTAATTAGATGCTTTTTGGATATTTCTAACATAGTTTTAATCAAATAATATAGTTACTTCAAACTTTTCACAGTCTAAAACAGGACAAAGAAGGATACCAGTTCTTACTTTTATATCTTGTACATATTTGTAGACACTGAAGTTTTTATCCTGTATAAAGATTGCTTTTAAAATAATAATATACATAATAGTAATTAAAATTTCAAAAGTAAAAGTCCTTGATTTTGCCAGCTTAGAAGCCTGCAGTCCGAGGGCAGCTAACTTGGATAATTATCAGGGTTTAGAGCACGTGTTCACTAAACAGGCCCACAAACGTACATTTGACCTTAAAGGCGCTGCTGCACTGTGCAATCTTTCGTGCAACTTGTCTCGCAATCCATATTTAGAAGCACGTTAAGATGGGTAAAAGCTGGCGTGCCATAATTTAGGTCAATGTCTTGAGTTTCAGTGGGAATACTTTCTTGCTTAACATACTCTCAGATCAGCATTGCGAGACAAGTTGCACGAAAGATTGCACAGTGTAACAGCGCCTTAATTAAAGAAATATTACTTAAACACTGAACAGAGCTCACCAACCCATCTCTTTCGATTGTGACAATTAAACGCTCCCACTGCTGGACTTCAGAATTTCTTTCCAAATTTTCTGCTATGTTTTCGAAGTGCCGGTGCAACAGAGTAATGATTTATGAGCAGCTGTAAGTTGTTGATTAACGAATGTTCGCTAGGGACTGACTCAGAGATTCTTTCTCTTAAAACATACAACGTTCGCTCATATTCTTCCAGTCTTCTACAATAAAAATCTCGTAACTCGCAGTTGTCCCTATTTTGCTCAGCATTTCTTATCAAATCAATTATCCCTGTAAAAAAGGCCTCGACGTTAGGAAGCCATATTTCAGCCATTGCATACTCGCGCACGCCTGACGGCGTAAGCACACCATAAGATTGCTTTGAAGTTTCTACTTCCGGTACGTCAAACTACTTCCGTTTCCTCATCTTATATATTTTGAATTATCTTTTATATATATTGCGTAGGAATTCCTTTTTTTTTTAATAACATTGATTTATTTACCATCAATGTATATTTATTGTTGATGTTATTGTTTTATTTGTTTTCGACATTTTGTCCCTAAAAAAACTTCATACGCCAGACGATTTTACTGGTCAAAGGGAGAGCTCCCGCCGTGGAAGAGACATCCAACGATCTAACCCTTGCACTAAGCAACAGGATTAAGCCCAAACAATAAAAAAACAGTACGAAAGCTGCTTTTTAACTAATGAGAAATAAACCTACACTCAATCCAAAATTATTCTGACTGAATTTCGATTTCTTAAATGTAGTAAAACGCGATGATTCAGATCACCCAAAACCCTGACGTACAAACTTGCTGACTGGCTGTCATCTTACTCTGCTTGCATCCTTAGCCCCACACTCGAATTCCACAACAGCCTGCCTGGTGCAGCGCTACCAAACGCTATACCCATTCCGTCACTTCCTCTATCCCTACATCAACGTTGCTCTCATATGGCTCAATACTTCAAGCTACGACCATTTTAGTTTATACCAGTATGGTGTACGAAAAAACAATTTTGGACACAAGTATTTCAGAAAAGATCACCTATTCAACAACCAAAGAGTTAGCTAGTGGGCTAGTACCAACTTTAAGTCCCACCTATACAATATAATTGTCTCACATGATTCTTTATCCTGGCATAGGTAATTAAGTCTTGAGAGCCAGATTACTGTTCATCTTTAGCTCAAGAATGTTGGAACGTGTCCTGAAGACTCTGATGACAAAATTACATATATTAAAATGAATAATCCTATGAAACTATCATACCATGTGAATCATGTCTCAGATTCATTATGAAAGAAAGAGGGCCATAACACAAATATACCACAAATGCCAAATTGCCTATGTTTCATTTGCATCTAACTAAAGATATCCCTAATCAAAACATTTTTTTATGTGAAAATTAACTTTAATGTTTTCCTAGGGAACATTGAAGGTTCTCATTCAATTCATTGAAACCAATAGATCATTGTCAAATAAAAATACAACTCCAACCTAATCATGTCTTTCTGATCTTATGGCATCAATTTTAAAATAGTTAAATAAGATAACACTTATATTTAGGATATCTTTTGCCTGGTGGTGCTTCTGCTTGCCTAAATATTATTGTCTTATGCAGACTATAGACTTTTAAAAACAATGGGTCAAAGCATGCTGTTTGGCTAGTCTTGGTCAGCAGTTCTGTCATCATGTCAGTCTGCACAGAGTGTCCATTATTTATAAATTAAACTATAATTTGATAACCAGAATTCTTCTATGATGACTGTGTTACAAATATGTGTTGCCATATGGTAGTTAAGTATAGATGAGCATGGAACATTAAATAAGTGGACAAACTATTCCATTTAAATACACTTCATTTGAGTAATTATTAAGTTAATCATAAATTATTGATGATCATGAATACTATAACCAATTGAATCCAAGCTGGTAATAATTATTCATCGCTTCGAAACTTCACACATCACACCATCTCGAGGAGTAATAGTGAGTCTTTCCTCCACTCTGGCAGTCTGTCCTGGAAGTAGCTTAAATTTAAACTTCTGAAGAACTCTAGCCATTACTACTTTTGACTCGAACTTTGCCAATGTTTGTCCAATACAGCTCCGTGGACCAACAGAGAAAGGAAAATAAAGTGTGCTGAAGTTCAAGATGTTCTCAGGTGAAGAAAATCTCTCTGGGTCAAAAATATCGGGATCCTTCCAAATGTCTGGGTTATAACTAAATAAATAGTTTCCTGTTGATACTATGTTTCCTTTCAGTATTCTATAACCACCAAGAGTCAGCTCCTTATCCAGTTTCCTTGAT
This sequence comes from Heliopora coerulea, assembly GCA_030142905.1. NCBI lineage: Eukaryota > Metazoa > Cnidaria > Anthozoa > Scleralcyonacea > Helioporidae > Heliopora > Heliopora coerulea. The sequence goes on from JASJOG010000144.1 coordinate 718,922, forward strand.
GGTCCTCCACTTATTGGGTGCTTTCTTAGACCTTCTTGCAAAACTTGACCAAGAAACTTTAACTTTGCCAGATCTTCAAAATCAATACACTCCTTTCCTCCAATCACATCTTCAATTTCATGCAAGATCCTAGCTTCTATATCTGGGTTTTTGATTATTTCATATAAAGTGAATGCCAATGAATTAGCAGTAGTTTCTTGTCCAGCAATGAAGACAGTTAAAAACTCATCGATCATGTCGTCCATAGATAATGTTTTGTCATTCACCAAAAGATTAAGTAAGTCATTGGGAACATCCTTGTTAGCTTCCATGTCTCTAATACGATCGGTGATGCATTCACGGGCAAATTTCCTCAGAAACTTTGCTGCATCTATTTGTTCCTTTTGTGAGGCAGTTTGAAAGAGCCTGAACTTAAATATGGACAGGAAAGCAGAACTAACTGGAATATCAAAACTGGCCTGCACCCCTCGAAGATATGACGCTATTGCTGTCGGAAAGAGGGAATCTGGACACTCCATTGCTCCAATGTTGATATTGTATGAAACTTGGCTGATAATATCAAGCGTGACTTTGGCAAATTCTTTAACCATGCTCACTATTTCCTTGTTTTCAACAACATCGTTCATTCTAGTAAGAAGTCTGTTGCTCACTTGGTTGAAATCAGTCATGAAGTTCTTTAAGCACCTTCTGTGAAATGCAGGGTTCATGAGTTGGCGCCTTTTACGCCACGATTTCTCATCGATGTTCGACACGAGACCATAACCAATACCTCTCTGTCCAAATATAAACCCCAATTTGTTATACACGTAATAGTCTTTCTGAACATGATGCTGGAAGTCAATGAAAACGTCCCTGACGTAAACTGGATCCCCAAGGATTACAACCACTCTGTGCAGAAAAAAAAGCGCGTAAACGGGCCCGTACTGCAATCTATTATCCAGTAAGTACTCACGGAGGGTGCGCCCAGTTCTTCGATATTTCCTAATGTCGGGAACATGACCGAAGATGAAACTCGAACGAGGTGGTCCAGCCAAATGGTCATTTATTTGGTGGATATAGAACAAATATAAAATGAAGGAAAAGAATAAACAAAGAAATCCTGCCAAAAATGCGCCAAACGTGTAGTAAAGCAAAGAAAGAACAGTGTAATTCATATTCTTCGCTAACGAATCGTCGTTCGTTGTCTACTTGCTATGGCCTATCAAGCGGAACTTCACAAATTTCCCAAACAAGGTTTGCATACTTTGCATACATAAATTTTGCATTGGTCTGTTACGTCAGGCACTGAATGTTAAACTGAACAGGAGATACACAGTAAATAATTACGAAATTCAGCTTTTTTTGGCTGCGATGTAATTTTAATAAATCTACCTATCTATCTACAGACCAGACGACTGCACCCCGAATCATAAAACAACAGAGGAAGATTAACTGAAGGAAGAATGACTGATGTTGTGGACAAACCAATAGACAAGTTATATTCTTCGGATTCTGCTCGTTTGTAGATTTCTTACGCAATTAATACTATAGCATATTATGTTGTAAGAAACTATAGAATTAACGTTTATTGAAGAAAGACGTTGACGTTAGTTTGTCTGAGGCGGAAGTAAATGTAAAAGAAGAAAAGGCAGGCAGGCGGAGTGACAATCACGAGGACACTCAATTAAAGAAAGGATAGGTATCAGGGAACAGTGCAAGACCTATGTTAATTCCGAATTTGAAGAAGACAAAGGATTTTTGAACACTACTGGGTTTTCAGAAATTGCCGACGCCTGACGCAAGTTGCGGGCAACTTTTAGCATTTGCGCCGAGTATTTTTTCTATCCCAAAGGATCATGGCATGGGTTACATTTGATGGAGTAGATAACTGATATCGATATTTATTGTAGTTTTAATTACCGATATTGAACCGTCAATTCTAAATATATAGTACCGCTGAGAGCCGCTGCAGGCCCCGAGGGAGAGGAAAAGATGTTGATCGAGGTTAGCCCGGCGAAAATTAATTTGACTAACCTCACTAACTATTCGAAAATATTAAGTTTTGTATTCTTGAATTTTCGGAGTTTTTCATGAGACGTTTTATTGCCCTATTTATTCATTGTAGGTAGTGCATTTATGTGTCACCGTTTAACCTTCAAACATGAATAAAACAGTAAAGTAATTCTAAATTTAAATTCATAAATACAAGTAATACCAAGCTCAAAATTTTAGACCAGGTTTTCAAACGTTTCTTCATATCTAGTTAATTCAATAGTCCGTGAATGATGAATCCATACCGTCTATATTGTAAACTGCTAATTTAAGTAAAACTACACACATTGATGTCACGTAAGGGAAAACGTCAACGGTCATGTAACGTAAAATCATTTATCTTTTCTTGTCTGAAACGCGGAAGTTGTCAAATTGGAATACGAAAATGGTATTTATGTCTCATTTTACTTAGAACCACTGATGGCATATGAGAAACAGTTCTTTATTCCAGTGATAAAAAAATCTGAATTCTAGCCAACCGGACGGGCCCCTTCGTTTCTTTTGGGGCCTCTTATTTCTTCTTGGCCCGGGCTCAATTTAACCCCACTGCCCCCCCTTCCCCGTCGGTGGTATTTTATCATTAATAATTTAGTTATTAATTTAAAAGGTGTTAATTAGTGGAGGGTATATATTAATCGAATTAAGAAGTAACCAATGAGATAGTGTGAAGATGTATTGCCGTTATCAAAAAAGGGAGAGCTAAGAAAGGGACGTTGTTGTCGCAGGGCTTCTGTGTGGTAAATAAGAGAAGTTGTGTATCTGATTAAATAAGACAAATTAAAATATATTCAAAAAAAGTCGTCACCTGAGAAGTGTTGGGCAATACAGGGAGGCAATTCCCAACAAAGGCGATGGACGCCAAAGATAGCTTTTGGGTCCTAAAAATACACCTGAATGAATCTTTGCGCGTTCAAATTTTAAATTCTTTGGTGCTTTCTTATTTCTTCCCCCTATTTCTAGACAAAATGTAAACCTTGACTGGTCCATTATGCCCGAAACACAGATTACGCAACAACTGAAGACTGCGTGGCTCGACTGAAGAAATCGTGCAACTTGTCAAGGAAGGGAGAATCGAAGCGGAGTTAATGCAATCTGTTAAACTTTGGAACCTTCCAGTTTCCCTCCGCCCGTATTATCAGGATTGGCTTAAGGCACGTGTAGGGAAATTCTAGGACGCCGGGCCGCATATCAAAATTTCTGCGGCTCACGAGACAGCTTCAAAACCCTATTATTGCGGTCCACAAAACGTGATACCGATTACAGTGAACAAGGAACTACGTCCCCAGTCATGTTCATTGCACCTGTGGGGAAACAATGAGCTACTTCTATCGCCCAATAATTGTATGTCTCATCAGTCAACTCGAACAGTTCCTTATAACTCGTTTTTCCCTTCCCTTTCCAATGCAGCGAAGTGTGTCGAATATTGTTAGCAATAATTTGGTTTGGCGTAAGTTTACATGAGTTTGCAGCTGTACAGGGGCTGCGACAGGATTTTAAAAGTGGGGAGGCCAGAATTTATCTTCATATATGCATTTTCGCTGGATTTTCCTTGTAAAATATGAAAAAAATTAAGGGGGAAAATGACCAGATTTTATGTGTAAAAAGTCATGTATCAATTTAAACGTTTATCAAATATACATACACCCTGAAAATACAAAGGCCATTAAAACTACTACTTTTTTACTCATGTTGATATCATCCCTGTCTGTCGTAGAAGAAAACTAATTTCAGATATTCTGCACGGGAAACGAAAATGATTCTAGTCAAATATGTTATTGTGGTAGCTTGGTAGATTATAATGTTCTTAATACGTACGCTCTCAAGCTATTCTCTCAGAAAAACTTTTCTGAGTCCCTGACGGGAATCGAACCCGTTAGAGCATCTCACCGGCGATCAGAAGGTTACGGGTTCGATTCCCGTCAGGGACTCAGAAAAGTTTTTCTGAGAGAATAGCTTCAGAGCGTACGTATTAAGAAAATGATTCTATTAACTGTCTACAAACAATAACCTGGTTTCTATCTTCCTACACTTCTTAATCCTTGCTACCAACGTAGCACGTGGAAACCAAACTGGCTTTGAGAAACAGCTGGCTTTTTATTTAAGTGAAAATGTTTATTGTTTTGTTCTTTTTCGTGACGTTTCCAAACAATAGAATCACAGGAGCTGTAATTATCTCTTTTACACTGCTGTTCATTTTCGATAATTGTTAAGCTACTGAAATTTAAAATTAATTATATAAAAACAAAACATTTCTCTGCAAAAAAGTGGGGGGGGGGAGCATGGTCCCCGCGGCCCCCCAGTGGCGTGGCCCCTGCCGTAGTCGTTGAACCCAATGCTTTTTTTGTTAAACTTTGAGCCTCAAACTTAATTATTCACTCCACGTCAAAAAAACAAAAAACTATATTGGCGGAGGTTCCGGACGACGCTAAATGTGAGGCTGTGATGTTCTGGCTCTCTGTGTTGGTCTGTCGTCTCTTACCATTAGTTGTTTATCGTATTTGAAAGTTCATAGTAATTAAAGGATTTAATTAGAAAGATACAGTCCCCAATTGCGTGTTTTGAACCAGCTGAAGCGCAACTACTAAATAAAGTAGAAAAGACGCAAAAAAGCACACGTATCGATATGAGGGATGAATATTTATAACGCTCCTTCTCGACTTACTACAGGTGCACGCCTGGTATTGTTCTAGTTGATAGAGTGGGCGCTGCTAAGGACATACAAAAACATGTACGGATGGGCGAAAAATACATACAAGGTCATGCACTTTAATATAAATAGCAATGCCCAACGAATTGTGCGAAGTATCGCCATATGTAAACATTAACAAATGCTTATACAAGGAAGGCTAGAAGAGTTTAAAACATATTTATTGACTAACGTTTCGTCGCTACAAGCAACATCATCGGAGTGGAGTTCAGGGATTACAACGAGATGTATCTATCTTAAACTAACAGTACTGAATGACAATTAAGATGATATATTTACAACAGAAACGGAAATTGACAGAAGACAGCAGTAGGTGATATCGGAAAAGACAAAGAGACATAAAACCAATATTCCCGTTAAGAATGGGTTGTAATTTATTAATGAGAAGACTTTCTTTAAGGGGTAGTTGAGAAGCAGAAAGCGACGAGGATAATATTTTGAAGTCGAAAAAAAAAAACGGGATTAGCCGGTTTCAATGTGGTGGGAAAGGATACTAGTAGGAGATGGATTAACTCTTCTGTTACCTGTCAAGGGTGAGATCCCCATATGATCTGAAATGCAAGTCTCATATCTTGTCATTATACCATGTTCATGATAAATCTGATGGAAAAACAGATAATCTGATTATAATACGTCATGACCCTCGGATTGACCTTAAAATTTGATTTTGACCCGTAAAAATAATTTCGTGCCCACACATAGTTTAAGGTCACACGAAAATCACATGCAGGTGGTTTGTTTTCGCGTCACAGTCATACGGTAGTCACTACACTTGCTCTTTGCCAAGTGTATTGGGTGCTGCATTGCCAATACAAATTTCCAAATTGGCGAGAATCGTCAAGATTTTTCTACTTCAAACCAAAATTACTGTATCATTGTCTAAGTACAATATTTCAAAGTAGATTTTTGATGCCGTAATATCAATTCAACGCCCATCTTCGCAGGGAGTTTTTAGAGGGTGAAATAAGCTTTCCTGTCGGCGAGAACTCCTTGGAGTTTCGCTCGTAGCGTGAACGGAGATATTATCATTCGATTGGACCTACAAATTATGTATTTCTCAGAGGAACTGAACTAATTCCTCAGTAGTTGTGAAACACTTTAGAAGAAACAGGTAACGTTACCTTAACTTGTATCACATTCGATCTTTCATGATTTTATACGGGCAACTAGAAAGACATTAAATCAAATGGCTTTTGTAAACATTTGAGCAGTGACTCTTAATCCAGAATAACCAGTGTTGTAAAAATTCCACTTCAAATCATGGAACTAGTTCCCAATTCTGAATAAAACTCTTTTTATGTTAAGTAGATAAGCACTGTAATGCAAATCTCGATTGGCCCGTATTGCAATCGGTTATCCAGAAAATACTCACTGAGTGGGGTGCGCCCAGCTCTTCGACATTTCGAAACCTCGGTAATATTCCCGAAGATGAAACTCGAACGAGATGGTCCAGGTAAATGGTCATTTACTTGGTGGATATAGAACAAATATAAAACAAAGGAAAAGGACAGACCAAGTAATCCTGCCAAAAACGCGCCAAACGTATAATACAGCAAAGAAAGAAAAGTGTAATTCATATTCTTCGCGAACTTCCCATGCAAAGTTTGCATAATAATTCTTACGTCGTGCAATGGAAACTTTTAGAGGAGGCAAGAACTAAACAAGAGATACACAGACCAGACGACTGCACCCCGAAGCATAAACCAGTAGAGAAAGATTAGTGAAACTCTTCCTGAGGACAAAAGGATAGACTAGTTATATACATCGGATTCTGCTTCTTAGTAAATTTTGTCGCCTAACTCATATCATCTGTGCCGGATACCTTTTCTACTCGGAAAGAAAAATACGACAGAAGTTAAAAATTTAAAAGAAAAGATCAAAATTATATACCTTAGACCAAGACTTGACTGCCCCTTGGCCCTTTTCCGGCAGGATAAGACTTCTATTAGTTAACTCTGGGGCTCTGTCTTAACGCCAGACGGTTTTACTGGTCAAAGGGCAGGATAGCACTTCTAATAGAAATTTTCAGCCAACTTTGAGATAACATATAATTTATCAGTTTTTTAAGACAAAAAATATGAAAAAAAAAAATTCACTCATGAGCTGTCCGTGATGCTGATATCCGATCGGTAACCTTAAAGAATGATCCAATTTTAAGACAGAAAGCCTGGCTATCTAATAAAAGATCTTTCTTTAAAGCAAAACGAGTGAAAAGTTTCATTGGAAAACCACTTGAAATATCTCAAGATCGCAATTAATACAGGGTCATGCTATGAACATCCATTGATAAGCAGTAGAATTGTCAGAATGGATCTCTTACCATTTATTAAACCGTTAAAGGTTATTCTCAGCAAACGTTTTGTTTTAATAAAACAGAATAGAAATTTTAAACGTAAATATGACAAGCAGTTTAAATGTAAAATAATTTCCAGTTTGGGTTGTCAATATTTGTGGCCAAATATTGTGTTTTTTTTATTGCATTACCTCTTCCAGTTATAGTAAGGACGATTTGTCTTTTTGACAACTTTGAAAAATTTTCAATGTTACTTGGATTCTCGAGATATGTATTGGAAGGGTGGGAGAGGGTTTGTTGCGTAAACGTATTTCTAGTACGATATGTAATTGCAGAGAAAACATTCGTATTTCACTTGTCATCGATCGTTAAAGTTTCATTCATTGATAAAGAGCGAAAATATAATACACGTCACAGTTTTGTCTCAAAAAATATAAGACTGGATTTGGCACACAACTATTTCAAGATTCAAATATGTGGGTGGAAGAATACACCCATGACGTCAGACCCCAAAAATAAAAATGCTCCGCGGTCCCTGAAGGGAGAGCTCCTGGCGTGGAAGAGTTATTGCCGTCACACCCAATGATCGAACGCTAGCACTACGCAACAGGATTAAGCCCAAACAATAAAAAAACAGTTCGAAAGCTACTTTTTAACTAATCAGAAATAAACCTATACTCTATCCAAAATTATTCTCACTGGATTTCGATTTCTTAAATGTAGTAAAACGCGATGATTCAGATCACCCAAAACCCTGAAGTACAAACTTACTGACTGGCTGTCATCTTACTCTGCTTGCATCCTTAACTCTAGACTTGAATTCCACAACAGCTTGCCTGGTGCTGCGCTACCAAACGCTATACCCTTTCCGTCACTTCTTCTCCCCTATATCAATGTTGCTCTCATATGGCTCAATACTTCAAGCTACCACCATTTTGGTTTATATCAGTATGGTGTACGAAAACACAATTTTCGACACAAGTATTTCAGAAAAGATCACCTATTCAACAACCAAAGAGTTAGCTGGTGGGCAAGCACCAGCTTTAAGTCCCACCTATACAATATAATTGTCTCACATGATTCTTTACCCTGGCATATGTAATTAAGTCTTGAGGGCCAGATTACTGCTCATCTTCAGCTCAAGAATGTTGGAACGTGTCCTGAAGACTCTGATGACAAAATTACATATATTAAAATGTGGATAATGTCTCAGATGGATTATGATAGAAAGAGGGCCATAACACAAATATACCACAAATGCCAAATTGCCTATGTTTCATTTGCATCTAACTGAAAATATCCCCAATCAAAACATTTTTTTATGTGAAAACTAACTTTAATGTTTTCCCATAGAACATTAAAGGTTCTCATTCAATTCATTGAAACCAATACATCATTGTCAAATAAAAATACAACTCACACCTAATCATGTCTTCCTGATCTTATGGCATCAATTTTAAAATAGTTAAATAAGATAACAATTATATTTAGGATATCTTTTGATTGGTGCTGCTTCGGCTTCCCTAAATATTATTGTCCTATGCAGACTATAGACTTTTAAAAACAATGGGTCAAAGCATGCTGTTTGGCTAGTCTTGGTCAGCAGTTCTGTCATCATGTCAGTCTGCACAGAGTGTCCATTATTTATAAATTAAACCATAGTTTGATGACCAGAATTCTTCTGTGATGACTGTGTTAGAAATGGGTGTTGCCATATGGTGGCTTAATATAGATGAGCTTGGAACATTCAATAAGTGAACAAACTATTCCATTTAAATACACTTGATTTGAGTAATAATTAAGTTAATCATAAGTTATTGATGATCATGAATACTATAACCAATTGAATCCAAGCTGGTAATAATTATTCATCGCTTCAAAACTTCACACATCACACCATCACGAGGAGTAATAGTGACTCTTTCCTCCATTCTGGCAGTCTGTCCTGGAAGTAGCTCAAATTTAAACTTCTGAAGAACTCTAGCCATTACTACTTTTGACTCGAACTTTGCCAATGTTTGCCCAATACAGCTCCGTGGACCAACAGAGAAAGGAAAATAAAGTGTGCTGAAGTTCAAAATGTTCTCAGGCAAAGAAAATCTCTCTGGATCAAAAATATCGGGATCCTTCCAAATGTCTGGGTTATAACTAAATAAATAGTTTCCTGTTGCTACTGTGTTTCCTTTCAGTATTCTATAACCACCAAGAGTCAGCTCCTTATCCAGTTTCCTTGATGGTCCTCCACTTATTGGGTGCTTTCTTAGACCTTCTTGCAAAACTTGACCAAGGAACTTTAACTTTGCCAGATCTTCAAAATCAATACACTCCTTTCCTCCAATCACATCTTCAATTTCATGCAAGATCCTAGCTTCTATATCTGGGTTTTTGATTATTTCATATAAAGTGAATGCCAATGAATTAGCAGTAGTTTCTTGTCCAGCAATGAAGACAGTTAAAAACTCATCGATCATGTCGTCCATAGATAATGTTTTGTCATTCACCAAAAGATTAAGTAAGTCGTTGGGAACATCCTTGTCAGCCTCCATGTCTCTAATACGATCGGTGATGCATTCACGGGCAAATTTCCTCAGAAACTTTGCTGCATCTATTTGTTCCTTTTGTGAGGCAGTTTGAAAGAGCCTCAACTTGAATATGGACAGGAAAGCAGAACTAACTGGAATATCAATACTGGCCTGCACCCCTCGAAAATATGACGCTATTGCTGTCGGAAAAGGGGAATCTGGACGCTCGATTGCTCCAATGTTGATATTGAATGAAACTTGGCTGATAATATCAAGCGTGACTTTTGCAAATTCTTTAACCATGCTCACTATTTCCTTGTTTTCAACAACATCGTTCATTCTAGTAAGAAGTCTGTTGCTCACTTGGTTGAAATCAGTCATAAAGTTCTTTAAGCACCTTCTGTGAAATGCAGGGTTCATGAGTTGACGCCTTTTACGCCACGATTTCTCATCGATGTTCGACACGAGACCATAACCAATACCTCTCTGTCCAAATATAAACCCCAATTTGTTGTAGATGTAATTGTCTTTCTGAATATGATGTTGGAAGTCAATAAAAACGTCCCTGACGTAAACTGGATCCCCAAGGAATACAACCACTCTGTGCAGTAAAAAAAGCGCATAAATGGGCCCGTACTGCAATCTATTATCCAGTAAGTACTCACGGAGGGTGCGCCCAGCTCTTCGATATTTCCTAATGTCGGGAACATGACCGAAGATGAAACTCGAACGAGGTGGTCCAGCCAAATGGTCATTTATTTGGTGGATATAGAACAAATATAAAATGAAGGAAAAGAATAAACAAAGAAATCCTGCCAAAAATGCGCCAAAAGTGTAGTAAAGCAAAGAAAGAACAGTGTAATTCATATTCTTCGCTAACGAATCGTCGTTCGTTGTCTACTTGCTATGGCCTATCAAGCGGAACTTCACAAATTTCCCAAACAAGGTTTGCATACTTTGCATACATAAATTTTGCATTGGTCTGTTACGTCAGGCACTGAATGTTAAACTGAACAGGAGATACACAGTAAATAATTACGAAATTCAGCTTTTTTTGGCTGCGATGTAATTTTAATAAATCTACCTATCTATCTACAGACCAGACGACTGCACCCCGAATCATAAAACAACAGAGGAAGATTAACTGAAGGAAGAATGACTGATGTTGTGGACAAACCAATAGACAAGTTATATTCTTCGGATTCTGCTCGTTTGTAGATTTCTTACGCAATTAATACTATATCATATTTTGTTGTAAGAAACTATAGAATTAACGTTTATTGAAGAAAGACGTTGACGTTAGTTTGTCTGAGGCGGAAGTAAATGTAAAAGAAGAAAAGGCAGGCAGGCGGAGTGACAATCACGAGGACACTCAATTAAAGAAAGGATAGGTATCAGGGAACAGTGCAAGACCTATGTTAATTCCGAATTTGAAGAAGACAAAGGATTTTTGAACACTACTGGGTTTTCAGAAATTGCCGACGCCTGACGCAAGTTGCGGGTAACTTTTAGCGTTTGCGCCGAGTATTTTTTCTATCCCAAAGGATCATGGCATGGGTTACATTTGATGGAGTAGACAACTGATATCGATATTTATTGTAGTTTTAATTACCGATATTGAACCGTCAATTCTAAATATATAGTACCGCTGAGAGCCGCTGCAGGCCCCGAGGGAGAGGAAAAGATGTTGATCGAGGTTAGCCCGGCGAAAATTAATTTGACTAACTTCACTAACTATTCGAAAATATTAAGTTTTGTATTCTTGAATTTTCGGAGTTTTTCATGAGACGTTTTATTGCCCTATTTATTCATTGTAGGTAGTGCATTTATGTGTCACCGTATGAACTTCAAACATGAATAAAACAGTAAAGTAATTCTAAATTTAAATTCATAAATACAAGTAATACCAAGCTCAAAATTTTGGACCAGCTTTTCAAACGTTTCTTACTATGTAGTTAATTCAATAGTCCGTGAATGATGAATCCATACCGTCTATATTGTAAACTGCTACTTTAAGTAAAACTACGCACATTGATGTCACGTAAGGGAAAACGTCAACGGTCATGTAACGTAAAATCATTCATCTTTTCTTGTCTGAAACGCGGAAGTTGTCAAATTGGAATACGAAAATGGTATTTGTCTTATTTTACTTAGAACCACTGATGGCATATGAGAAAAAATTTTTTTATTCCATTGATAAAAAAATCTGAATTCTAGCCAACCGGGCGGGCCCCTTCGTTTCTTTCGGGCCTTCTTATTTCTTCTTGGGCCGGGGTCAATTTAATCCCACTGTCCCCCCCTCAGTGGTAGTTTAGTATTAATAATTTAGTTATTAATTTAAAAGGTGTTAATTACTGGAGGGTATATATTAATCGAATTAAGAAATAACCAATGAGATAGGGTGAAGGTGGAGTGGCGTTATCGAAAAAAGGGAGAGCTAAGAAAGGGACGTTGTTGTCGCAGGGCGTCTGTGTGGTAAATAAGAGAAGTTGTGTATCTGATTAAATAAGACAAATTAAAGTATATTCAAAAAAAGTCGTCACCTGAGAAGTGTTGGGCAATACAGGGAGGCAATTCCCAACAAGGGCGATGGACGCCAAAGATAGCTTTTGGGTCCTAAAAATACCCCTGAATGAATCTTTGCGAATTCAAATTTTAAATTCTTTGGTGCTTTCTTATTTCTTCCCCCTATTTCTAGACAAAATGTAAACATTAAATGGTGCCTTATGCCTGAAACACAGATTACGCAACAACTGAAGATTGCGTCGCTCGACTGAAGAAATCGTGAGACTTGTCAAAGAAGGGAGAATCGAAGCGGAGTTAATGCAATCTGTTAAACTTTGGAACTTTCGAGTTCCCCTCTGCCAGTACTATCAGGGTTGGCTTAAGGCACATGTAGGCAAAGTGTGGGCCGCCTGGCCGCATAACAAATTTTCTGCCACTAGATAGTTTCAAAATCCTGTTATTGCGGTTCACAAAATATGATGCTGATTACAGTGAACAAGGAACTAGGTCCCCAGTCATGTCCATTGTACCTGTGGGGAAGCAATGAGGTGGTTCTATCGCTCCCAAATTGTATGTCTCATCAGTCAACTCGAACAGTTCGGTATAAGTCGTTTTTCCCTACCCTTTCCAATGCAGCGAAGCGCACATACCGATATGAAGGATGAATATTTATATCACGCCTTCTCGACTTACTGCAGGTCCACGCCTGGTATTGTTCTATTTGATAAAGTGGGTCTCCTAAGGACGTACAAATACATGTACGAATGGGCGAAAAATACATACAAGGTCATACTAAAGTCACATCTTGTCATTATACCATGTTCATGACAGATCTGATGGAAAAACAGATAATTTGATTCTAATATGTCATGACCCTCGGACTGACCTTGAAATTTCATTTTGACCCGTAAGAACAAATTCGTGCCCACACATAGTTTAAGGTCACATGAAGATCACCTGCAGGTGGTTCGTTTTCGCTTCACAGTCATACGGTAGTCACTACACTTGCTCTTAGTTCGTGCCTCGTGTACTGGGTGCTGCATTGCCAATACAAATTTTCAAATTGGCGAGAATCGTCAAGATTTTTTTACTTCAAACCAAAATTACTGTATCATTGTCTAAGGAGAATATTTCAAAGTAGATTTTTGACGCCGTAATATCAACTGAACGCCCGTCTTCGCAGGGAGTTTTAGAAGGTGGAATAAGCTTTCCCGTCGGCGAGAACTCCCCGGAGTTTCGCTCCTAGCGTGAACGGGGATTGCACCGTTCGATTGAGCCTACAAATTATGCATTTCTCAGAGGAGCTGAAATAATTTCTCAGTAGTTGCGAAACATCTTAGCAGAAGCAGGTAACGTTACCTTAATTTGTATCACATTCAATCTTTCATGATTTTGTTCAGGGAACAAGAATATCATTAAATCGAATGGCCTTCGTAAACATTTGAGCAGTGACTCTTAACCCAGAATAACCAGTGTTGTAAAAATTCCACTTCAAATCATGGAACTAGTTCCCAATTCTGAATAAAATTCTTTTTATGTTAAGTAGATAAGCACTGTAATGCAAATCTCTATGACAAGATCTGAATTTTTCAAACCATGCACTGTTTGGAAAGGGCTCACCAGTACTGGAACGTCTGATTTTAATCATTTATCATCACTTGCACCCCAAAAGGTGGCTTGCTTGTGACATCACGGCGTCCATGTTGGTGAACTTCAACAAAAGAAATTTTTATTATCCCTGTTGTATGTGGTATCAACATGGTAGCTGTATCATTGTCTTTTGAATCCTAGGGATTGATTGCAAAGCATAAATTTTGTTATTGAATTTTTAAAGCTTTACTCAAATTTCATTCCACTGATCCTCATACATCTCCATCTGCTGAATAAAACCCGCAAGCTTTAGCCAGAGTAAAATTACACATGGCTGCTTTATGGACCCTTTAGTTTGGCCTCCTACAAGGACTTAATGCCCAGCATCAGGTAATCCCTCAAGAGTATTAAAATAATGTTCGTATTAATCAGATATCCTGTTGAATTTCCAGCATTAATAGACCATGACCAAACTGGTTACTTAAAGAATTACAGTACAAGAATGATAACAGTTAAATATTCTCAACTGAAAAAGATAGTGACTCAAAATTTAGGATAATCCTTTGCATCTGATAAAGGTTATATCTTGGTGAAATACAAGATTATGTTTCAGAACCATTAAACTTAGTTTAAAGAAAGCTCATAGAAACTAAATTCTTGGTAAAATGTTATTAGAGTTACATGCAATTTAAGTTTGCAAAACATTATGGTCAACTACCAAACTTTTTAAATGGTCAGTTATTATAATATAATACTGTATTTCCAATACTGGCAAAATATTTTGACTGGTGTTCTTAAACCAAACAGGTGTCTAAATTTAATGACTTCAAATGTAAGCAAAGGGACAGGCCCTGCAGCAAGGCAGTGAAGTTTACAAGGTGGTAACCTTAGTAATGGAAGTAGGCAATTGCAGCATTAAATTGCTCTTGTTCACTCAAAACCTAAATTTTCTGAATATTTTAGCTTAACAATTGTACTCTTTAATATTTGTTTAAAGAATGGCTCAAGAAACAATACTTTATATAAAAGCCTCGATCATTGATCCTGATTCAGGTAAGATTGGTGCCTGCCCATTCAGTCAACGTGCCATGATGGCACTAGTTTTAAAAGGTATACCATACACACCAAAACCAGTCAGTCTTGGTGCAAACAAGCCAAATTGGTTCCTTGCACTTAACCCTGCTGGCAAGGTGCCAGTGTATGTGAAAGGTGATAAAGTAGTTCCAGACTCTGGTGAAATTGTTATGTATCTTGAAAAGGAATTCCCCACTCCTTCCCTGAAAGTGGATCAGGTGCCACCAGCTGTCAGCAACCTAAAGTTTGGAAAACTTTTTGGTCTGGTGACAAACAAGGATGCTTCTTTGGAGGAGGGAAAAAAGCACGAGCTCATTGAGGAGTTAGAGAAACTAGAAAATGTCTTAAAGTCTTCATTTGGTAGGTTCATCCTGGGAGATGAACCTTCTGCAGCTGAATGTGATTTGCTGCCCAAACTTCACCAAGCTCGGGTGGCTAATAAAGCAATCAAAGGATTTGAAATTCCCAAGAAGTTTGAGGCTTTGTGGAGATACTTTGAAGCAGGAGATGAACTACCAGCCTTCAAAACCACCAAGGCAGATGACAGTGAAATTATTGCTGGCTGGAAGAAGCACTAACAGTATTGTATTCAATAAACACAATAGTTACTCCCGAGTCTAAAGTAAACGATGTAGCATCTGACTGTGCTTTCAAAACTTCTTTTTATAAGATTGCATCTTTCAGTGCTTATTCGTTGAAGCAATTTTCCTGTAAACTTTTCCTTTGCTTTTAACAAGTGTAGAATAATGCAAACAACTAAAACACCTGTACTAAACTGTACTCGAGTCCAAAGCTAGTCAATTAAGTATAACTTCAACTTCAATTAGTACATCGACAGGGCTGAGATTGAATTTTAAAACTAGAGACCATCCGCCAATATGTGTCGCAGAAGTGCGCAGCCATAGACGTAGTATGAAAACTTTGAATGAAATAACCCTGCAATAATCCCTATCCCTTTAATGGGAAGCTCTGAGGCTTGTCTATGCCTCTGATGGCGTACACTGGTTTTCATGCCGAAAATTAGCTAAAGGTCGGGAAAGGAAGTGAACGTTCCAATTAAATTCAATCGAAAAAATAGCGAATATTTGTTCACCTTCGCTAACTTTATCATCATACTATGTATATTTGTAGACTTTACTAGTTTACTGACCTTTATACACTTCAGATCCTTTAGACACAACTTTCCATTCACTGTTCAACAACGGCCGGTCACTTTAGACTCTTTATGATGAATTAAAACGTCCAATTTACTTCTCTGACATTTCCATGCAGTTGAAAACTGAACGTGAAAATCAACACGAAGCTTTCTTTTCGCGCCAATTTGGAAACGAAGAAAACGTTTCCAGGAACTGGAGCGAGAAAATCTGGGTCTGGTTGTCCGGGTATAGTTCATCCGTGGTTATAAGTCCCAGCAAGTGATAATGACTTAAGTCCAATTTCTACTGAGAAAACTTTCTCTCGAAATGGTTAATACGAACACTTTTCAAGAAAAAAAACAAGTAACATTTTGCATGAAACTTTTCACATTCGGTTAGTAATTTTCTCAGGGGATATTGCCCTTTACCGGTCGGGTAAGCTATTCGGTTTTCGATATAAGTGTCCCACATCCCCGTGACACTGGCCTTGGCTATGCAACGTCAGCTACCTTTCTTCTCGGGTCCAGCTATTTTATTAAAATATCGCCACGGTACCGCCAGCTTTTAAGGCAATTACTCAGTTTTGTTAGCCGGTGAGATTTGTACTGCATTACACTGCAAAACGTTTTAATGGTAAAAAAATTATAAACTTCCTGAAGAGGTTAGATAAGCTTGGTAACTCTGTAGTCTGTACTAACTGCAAGTTTATCTGGGTAAAAAGGAATGGTCAGCTTCGAATCTTTAACCTGCTGTCACTGTCGGAAACACTCAGTGATCCCCAATGTTTTTTGATTTTCTTTTTCTATTTTTCATTTAAGAAAGAATTAATGAGGAATCACCTCAAGTAATATTCATTGGTATGCAAGATAATTTAATCATTCTGAATATGTAGTTTAAAGAATCCAAATCAATAGAAAAGGGTTAAAAAACCAATTACACGACAAACGCCCATCAACAAAAGCGACTTCAGAGGAATGAGTCGGGATTGATGGACAATGTTCAGAAAATCTGAAAGCTTCTACGAAATAGGAAATGCTGTCAGCTACAAGGACATTTCGATGGAACAGTCTTGAAACTGGCGGAATTTCGATTCATGCCTGCATGACCGTGAACATCAAGCAACGGTGCTTAGCAAACCTTCATTAGGCCCGTTTTCCACCAGGCGAATTTTGTCGCACGAACCGAAACTTCATTGTTCGAATTGATCCATCGTTAGTTCCAGCCGAAAGCTCGTGAGACAAAAGAAAAAGTCGTTTCGCGCGAAGAAATTTGTCTCTTGGAAAACGGCTTTTAGCTCCAGGTATATATAATTACCGTTCGGGTCTATTTACACGATACGACTGTCGTATACGATTGTATTTCCTGGGGCACGGAAAGTATCTGAAGGACGCAATTCCCACTTTCAATGCGCTTGCTAATGTAGCAGTAAGTCCGGAGGGCTCCAGTGACTTGATCGGATACATCACAATAAACAACCGTTAACGGCAATCGTGTTGTGTAGTTG
Organism: Heliopora coerulea; assembly: GCA_030142905.1. Lineage (NCBI taxonomy): Eukaryota > Metazoa > Cnidaria > Anthozoa > Scleralcyonacea > Helioporidae > Heliopora > Heliopora coerulea. The sequence goes on from JASJOG010000144.1 coordinate 736,284, forward strand.
GACCCTTACGCCTGGTTCCCACGTGAGCAAAAGCATAAGGACAAAACAAAAGGCAAAATAAAAGGCAAAACAAAGGAATGAAGTCAAGCCTGCGACATAAGGATCGTCGTCAGCATAAGCTTAAGATCACAGTCCAAGCATAAGCCAAGAGCCGAACAAAAGACGAAACAGAAAAATTCTTTTTGTTTTGTCTTCGCAAGTCCCAAAGGATATATCATGCTTTGTTTTCGTATTGAACTTATCCTTATGCTTATGTTGCTCGCGTAAACCAGGCTTTACATAACACCGTGAATTTAAGTCGCTAAAAGCCTCGCTCCTATTCAATGTAGTCGTTCTCAACCCCTATTTTATTATTACTCCGAGGCAGAATGTGCAAGCCATCTTTTTGGTTTGGTCAATTGAGTTTTTGTCGCATGGAGAAAAAGGGCGGACGTTTCCGTTACATTTCTATGAATCGGTCACAAGAGTCGCTCGTTACGCTTGAGACAAAAGGTGGACTAGCACTTAGCGAAAAAACTGTGCGCGCCTCCGTTACTTGCTGCAACATTGGAAGAAGAAAAAGTAAAAGCCAAGTCAACTTCGTTAAGACAAAAAATCAGGTGCGCGGCTTTTTATGCCTGCTAGAGATCCAGCTTAATCGGAATCGCACACAGTTACCAGTATCACGGCTCCCGTGATTGAACAGTAAAGTGCAACTGTCGCAATTCTTGAGATTGTAAGAACTGCTAATCCCATGATTCAATGTACTGTAGGCTTTCTCTCGATGTTTTCTTAAATTTCAGTTTTTTGTGTGTCTTGCTTATGATGACCAACTTTTCTCCTGTAAATTTCCATGAGTTGCACTGATTTCAAAACGACAGGAGTCCGAGCAGATATCAAACTGGGAAAATATTGTCATATGAGTTGATAACATAGTGTGTTTGTGCATGAGATAAGAGAACAAGTGAGGGGTTCCTTCTCACTAAAGGACGTAACTGCGATCAGGAGATCAAAATCACAGACCACGATAACCACACGAACAAACCACGACCGCGGTCACATGGTCAACACCACGAGCAAGATCAAGATCACACGATCATGACCAGGAGAAATTTCAAGATCACGTGATCACCATTTTGATCAGTGATATCCCGAACAACATCACACGATCACAACATCCACATTCACGAAAATTCCCACGACCAAGTTCACGATCACGATCATTTTCCTTAAATATTGTGCAGCATGCTCGAGAAATTTCCTTGATAAAAATCTGGCCAATGCAAACTCTTCTGTGGCTGCATGGCAACATTTTAAGCACCTTGCATTCTCAGATTGCTACTTGTTATTATGCGTCATTTTCCCTTGGTAAAACAATCCTACCTCTGATGTTCAGCCGATCTCATGTAAAAAATTACCAAATAGAATAACAGCATGTCAACTGTTTTTCGTTCTTTTATTACGTTGTCGAGTGATTCATGGGGAACACCACACTTTTAGTTTGCCATCTTTCACGAGGTCTAGAATGTTTGACGTTCGGTAATCATCAACTCGAATCCTTTTTCCATTCTTCTCACACCTTAAACCAAAATGTGTTTCTTAGCTTTGATTTCCTAAAGAAGCGAACGAACGAAAAGAACGAACAAAACGCACGAACAAACGGACGGACGAACAGACGAACGGACACACAAACAGGCGGACGAACGAACAAAAACAAATGTATGTTTGGTGCATACCACAGCGAAGACGAAATGTTTCTACTGATTGCTTCTTTGACAGCGTTTTGAATCTCATTTGATGTAGTTGACGGACTTAGTTTTATGGGAGTAGATACTATAAACTCCACCGCCACCACCTGACCTTGCGCCTTCAACAAGAATAAAATTAGAGCAACGATTAAGTCTGTTTTCATAAAGCCGAGAGATCTCAAATCCCCCATACATTCAACTCTTTGAAGACAGATCCGTTTCAATCTTGTTCCATGAGTCTTCCGGCTTCGTTAGAGGAAGGGGAAGAAGGTGGGTACATCGCTTTTGTTTTTCATTTTTTTGTGTGTGTGATTTTCTATTGCTTATCATCAGACAATCTTTAATTACTTGAAGTAATTCAATCTTGATTGCTTTGGGCATTTTTTTTTGAAAGATCATTTGCGTCCTGATTCTTTGGGATAATACTTACTGAAGTTCATGACACTTCGGCCTGCGACCTTAGCTGCCTGCATTATCATCCAATAATGCTGCTTACCCCAGTAATTATCTATTAAATAATCGAAGGACTATTACCTAAACTAAAGCAAACAAAACAAATGCAACAGTTTAAGGCTGAAGTGAATAGCTGGGGAAGCATCCAACGAGTCTTCTGCATCCTACGATAGAGGTCAGCGTAAGCACAATTAGCATGCTCACAAACGACCGAACATCCAAAGTCAAATGCCGAACACTCGATTTCCCCAGAGTCTTTCCCAATCGGGTAGGAAGACCGTGGGGAGGAGATTGGGCCCGATTCAAACGTCGCTTATCCTGGTCGACCATGTCACTATTTAATCACTCCAGTGAATTTCACAATCAAAGGTTTCTACAAACCTGTTTCGCAGGTCCATTCGTCTTGTTCCGGACGGGTTTCGGTGATACGGTTGATGGTGGAGGTCTTAACGGCGCTCTGACAGGTTTCGCTATCGGACTAACACCCATCGATGCCAGCTTTTGGTCAAAAGCCGATCCGTGAATCGCGACAGTGTTTGTGCGAGGTGCACGAGGGGCAACTCCAGGCGGAGGACCACGTGGTTTTAACATGGTAACGAGTTTTGGAGGAGGAGAGGGCCTTTCTGGGCTCTTTCTATAATTTTTACCCGTCGCAGGATTCTGTGCGGTTGGAGGAACAACGTCATTTACAGCATAGGGCGCAACTTCAATGTCTGGAATTTCTTCGTAAACATCGTCGTCGCCATCCGACTCTCCTATTGCTTGAGGCAATTCCGGCGACTTTTTAGCCAGTGTCGGTGAGTCGTGGGGAGACTTCCCCAGCAAATTTTCCACACTGTTCCGGCGAAACTTCGGAGGAACTGCAGGGTTTTTTGCTTCGGATAACATACGATGTTTACTTTTGGGTACCTTCGGAGAAGAGTTGCCACCACCGTTAAAAGCATGGGTAACTGGTCTTGCGGACGTCGACAGCTCTTCAGTGCGCCGTTTATTTTGATCCGATTTTCCAAACTTTACGCCCGATGGTAGCTGGGGTAACTGTTTGTTGGGAGGTGGTTTCACTCTTCGCAAAGATTGCCGTGATTCATCTTTCCTCAGGTCAGCAAGAAGAGCTTGTCGAGTGGTTAATGTCTGAAGAAAAGAATCCCAAAAGACAGATCAGTGGAAAGAAGGCATCGCATAGACCATCACAAAAACTGCATGCAAATTTTGGCTTCCACTTCATTCTTGTTTTCACAAAGTAGTTTCATACCTGATAGAACATTATAACATATACACTCGATCGCTAACTGTTAAGTTGATAATTGTGAAGGAGGAAAATCTCGAGTGTCTAGAAATTTGAAGACCCAACAGGAACCTATTGCGGAAAATACAACTTTGGGCCATCTGGCTCGGAATCGAACCGGCGATTGCCACCTTATAAATACTGAATCCTACCACCTTATAAATACTGAACTCGTGGCCATGCTCTCAGCAACGACTTCCGTAGCTCATTTGGCAGAGCATCGCACTAAATTCGCGAGGTCGCAGGTTTGATTCCCAGCCGGATGGCCCAAAGTTGCATTTTTTGCAACAGGTCCCGGTTGGGTCTCAGATAATATCTAGACACTCGAGATTTTCCTCCTTCAGAATTATCAACTTAAGTTTTTATACCTGTACCTGTTGGTTAAAATTGATCGTTATAGTACCATTGAGAGAGACTGTCCATTGGATATGTAGTGACTGACGTTTTAACGGCTGTAACGGCCGTCATTTTCAGGGTCGAATGAAGAGTAAAAACACCAGTCACTACAAACACCATGAACAGTCTTTCTCAATGGTACTCCAACCTCGGCGATCAACTTTAAGCAACACGTACTGATTTTCCCTGGCTCAAACGATTTATTTAATGGTTTGATATCTTAATATTAACTTCATGTTAACAAATTCTGTGGGGCTGGGATTGATCTGGTATATCATAACATCGGTATTGATCAGAAAATATTTTAGAGCCCCTCATCAAATTGTACGACGTCAACTAAGCCTTGGTGGAATTAGGGAAAAAAGGTCGATAACAAGGCACACATAAGACCGCTGACAAAAAAGGCAGGAATCGCGACCACCACCACCCCCGCCCCTCTCTAGTTGCGCCCCTGATCGACGTTTACATTAATTTCGGTATAAAAAAAATGCTTTTTACAAGAAAACAATCATCGTTCCCCACGATTTTTTTTTTAATTTGTCCAAGTAAGTTTAAAGAAAAGACATAATGTTTTCACAACGAACTTCTGTCCTTCGTAAGAATTGCCCTAAATGTTGGCCATTGGATTGGCGGAGTATGGAAAATATCACAAAAAGTAATCGGTCAAGAGAATTTCAAGCACGTCGTATGAAAGGCGCTTTATGGATAAACCACGCTCTAGCTGAAAACTAGGAACATCTGGAAACATCGACTATTAGATTCACCGGGGTTAAAAATAAGGTACTTGTTGGTTATATCCTCAATTTCTACTTTCTGTACAAGCATTCCCTCTCCCCATACTGACCTGGTTTGAATTCTTTGTCTCTCCGTCTTCTATTTTTTCCAAATAAGATCCTGGCACAAGACCAGTCTTTAAAAGGAAGACAACTATATTTTAGGTTCAGTGGGACAGATACAGCAGAATTGCATTTATTGGTCAACGTAGATTAACAACAAACTGTATTACCTTTCTTGCATCATTTGTTACCATAGTAAACCACCCGTCGTCGGCTTTTTCACTCACTGTGATGATATCGCCGGCTTTTACGGACACTTCAAATGAACTCTGGGCAACGAAATCGTACAAAACTCGATACAACTCCCCAGAACCTGAGGTTGGATTCGTCTTTAGTCGACCCCTCTTGGGAACATCAAATGAGGAAAAAAATGAGAGTAAAGTGTCATAAGGAAAGCTTAAATTAAACTACGAAAATGATAGAACTGTTACTCTTTCGATGACGTCATGATGATGTCAAGATGACGTCAGAACGATGCGCAGTCAAACAACGGTGCTTTACACACGTATACACTAGGTCCAAGATTTAGTAGTTTGTTTTTAAGATTGTGAGGCGTTATGAATATTTTATACTCGTTCTAACTTTTCTAACTTCTAACTCGTTCCTTTATACCCGTTCCGTGAAACTAAATATGGCCGAATTCCTTTAAACCTTTCCCTGTTAGGGCCTCAATTTACGATTTCATTCCGGCTAACGGCGAAAGAGTTTATTCAGGAGTGGAGATATCTAAAGGCAAAGGGTTAAAGACGGAGACGACATAGTGCTTTTGGTAACTTAGGATTTTATTGACCATGTACCTGGATACTTTACCATATATCCGCCCAAAGTTAACCTCCCATGGAGATTATCCCTGAAATAGCTTAAAAAATACAACAAATAATTGTAAACTGAAAGTACTTGTTACCAAACGTGCCGGAGTTTCCATCATCTCATAGGCATCAGTATCAATGACAACCTAAAATAATTTTTCCATAGTCAGTCTCGTGCTTTACAACCACCGCTACCAAGTAAATAAAAAATCCGCCCCTTAAACAACCATTTTCTTGAACACAACAAAAGCACTAAAACGTTAAAATTGATAATCCGTGCATTACTTCATCAACTGCATTTTAAAAATCTCTGGGTATAGCCATCTGCAATTTTATACTCCGCACTGAACAACAATAATTAATATTTCTATTCAGTTTTTTTTCCCCAGGTTAACATTGAATAACTGCCCAAAAGAAAATAAAGTTTAAATTTGGTTAAATGAATTTTCGACTGTCAGTATGACGTATTTCCAGAGCAACCGTGTTCAGTCGCCAAAAATGGAGCTCTGATGCCTCCGGCTGGGAATCGTACCCGCACGACTCTACGAATCCGGTGAAGTGGAAGCCGTTGCTGTTACGAAGGTGGTAATGCCAATGAAATGAAGGGTACATTCTCTACGAATATTTCGCATTTACATTCAATCATATACGAAATGGAGTCCACATTGAAGAAGAGAATTTTGAAGTCTCAGCATCGTGTATTTCAAGATCCACCCAGGACAAATTCCGAAAAATGTAACTTCTTGGGCCCCCGACGGAAAATTGAACCCACGACAATGCGTATCTGGTGCAGTGCTCTGCCTGATGAATCAGAAAGACCGTCGCAGCTCAGCTGGCAAAACGTCTCGGTTTGTTCAGTTGTAGAAATTTCGAACAGTAATAGTGGTAGTCTACTGGACTAGACTCATCGGGTCGCGGTTTCGATTTCCAACCGGACGCCCTAGAGTTGAATTTCCCGCAACTGGTTCCGGGTGGGTCTTACAATATATCATCCTGATACTCATTTCCTTCACCAAATGTACAGTTCCTTTCGTGTAACTGAGTGTAAATGTCAAATAGTCGTTGAATATCCTCAAAACAATAGCCTGGCACCCTGGTCAAGCAATGAGGCCAGCTGGTACCCAATAACTCCGGTCAGAATATTGACAGCTCAAAGATAAAGATAATAGATTGAACTAAAAGAGGCACTGGCATCCAAATTTGGTAACCAGTTGGGTTGCTGCCATCGACAGTAGAGTTAAAGTTAGTTGAGAGACAAATATCCCAGTGCCAGTCCCCTGTTCCCCCACGTACCTGATGTTCATCCGCCAACTAGTCCAACATCGCGGCGCCCAATTGGCTACCCGTTTTAAGTGAAACTAAACGCCTAGTTTCACTCATTATCTTTACGGGTTTTCCTACTTCTTCCTTAGCCCTCATTATTAAATGCTTCTGAAACTTAGACATAAACAAATCTTTTTCCAGAAGTTGTAGGAACCACTAAGTATTTTATTAGAATACAAAACAATGGTAACTCCAAATGTTGTTATCATTTTTATTGATTCTACGTTTCGACTAACTTACAGTCATCACCATTTCTGATGATTACTGTAAGTTAGTCGAAACGTAGAGTCAATAAAAATGATAACAACATTTGGAGTTACCATTGTTTTGTATTGTAACAAATCTTTGACAGCAGTGGGTTGGCATTGTGCCATAGATGAATAAGAATACCGTACAACATAGAGATGGCTGACTTTAGAATTCGCTTGCAGGGAAAGTGCAGAGATTTTGGCTATAAATTATAAAACAAACCTGTGCTTTGCCTAGATAGTCTCTCTTTTCCAGGTTGGCAGTTTTGGATTTTGGTGGCTGAAAGATGGCATCCATGACCAGAAACTCAATGCTCTCTCCTCTCTAAACCAAACGGATCAACATACAATATATATCACAACATCTCTTATAGGAATGATAGATATGAGAAACATTCCGCATCAGTGAGTTACTGCAAAAAGCATACCAACATTATTCATGTACAGGCTTTGTAAAGTAAACCTTTACGGGATCTACTAAAGCCTGAAAAAATCTCGAAAGTGTAACGTTGGTCTCTCTTGGGTGGTTGATTTCGGTCTTTGGTTCAATCAGTTTATTCTATGTTTTTCTGTAAATATCTATTAAATACTTTAAGTACATTTCGTAACAAAGAGGGAAGTTAATTACGACTTTTTAGTTTAACCTCCACGCAGTATTAAATTGTTCTAAATAAAGTACGCACCGATACCTGATGAAAAGGGTTCACTGCTTTTCGTTGGTTGTTGACAGGACAAAATTGCTATCAACACAAAATATCTAAACCTGCTGAATAGTCGTGTTCAAAAACCACCGTTCTTTGGTATGTCGGCGAAGTCTAAATATCGGCAAAACCAATATGCAATTTAACAGCGGCATGATTGGTTATCGGCATACTGACTGTCCCTAATCTCTCGAAGCTGTCATGCCAACCTGTGAGTTACACTTGGTTATGAGTGGCCATGGAGACTCGGGATGTCAGGCCACGATCACGTGTGAGAGAGGGAGGGCGGTCAGCTCCACTTTTTTTTCTGTGACGTGTTCAAGGTAATTTTTTTTTCAATCAATGACAACTGAACTGATGAATCCAACTGATCTCCAGTAAGGCCGGAAAAAACAAAATGATATCCGTTAAGCGTTTTGAGATCAGTAATCCTGGCGGATTTGAAACGAGTTGAGTGAATAAATCATTATACAGAAAGTTCAGCGGTGCAAAGTTCTTATGGTCTGCATGAGAGTGCAATGTCTTGCAATTTAGTTCTAAAGAAATCTTCGTTGTAACAGGAGTTTTGACAAATGGCCTCTCTTTTTAACTGACGATGAAGTAAGTTCAAACGGCAAAAGAAAGTCGCAATAGTCTAGCTTGTTCGGAGGTAGAGAGAAATTCAGTCCTTTGAATAATATGCTCTTTGACCTAAACTACTGCGAGTTTCTTCCGCAATTTCAACGACTCCATCGTCAGTCAAAAAGAGAGACCATTTGTCAAAACTCTGGTTATGACGAAGATTTCTTTCGAACTAAATATGCAGAAAGTTATAAATTCCGGACAGATTGTTACTTTTATTATTATTACTTGGTTTGCCATCCATGCAAAATTCCAGTTCAAACAAGATAAATAGGCAAAGCTTATTAATACCTTCCACTTGACTGCGAAGATGATGGCCGCTGTATCGTCAATCACGAACAACAATCTTCCTCAAGAATACGATAACCTCGACAATGAATTTCCAACTTCTACTTACAGTATTAGTTTCAAATCATTTTCAATGCCACTAATTTCAACATGCTCTGTTTACCTATTTTAACTATTCTTTTTTCGGCCTCTGACAATAATTTACTTACTGATAGTGACGACAGGAGTTGTTACGCGCCAATTAAAATACTCATTTTACCAGACAGTGGGTGGTCGAGTCGTTAGCACATCCGCTTAGTCAGGGTCGAGTGCTTATGCCATCTGCCTCCCATGTGAATGGGATCTTTGAACCTTGGAATCGAAAGCGTCTTGGCATAAAAATTCCGCAATAAGTATATTTTTAATTTCTCCATCGAAAGGTACGAAGTAAACATGTTATGGCTTAAGGTATGACGGCTTTGGGGAATGAATGGAAATTCATTCAGTACTTTGCGTTGAAATACGTTGTGCACAGTTCTGAAACTTAGTTGTATACCATAAACCAAGTTGCGGATAAAACTTTTCGAAAGTGAATGTCAGGTTCTTTATCATTTCAATTCCAGGCACTTAGTTCCTCATCACTATACTCCAATTTTATATCAAAACAATTGCAAGTACATCCAAACAGTATGTATCAATAATACATATACATGTAGATATACATGTAAATATACATATATGTATACATTCATGTATATGTATACATACATGTACATGTATACGTGTATGTATATGTATTATATGTACATACAAATATATCATATGTTTTATATGCATATAAAAATTTCACATGTATGTATATGTATATGAAATTTGTACAAAGTGTAATGATTGTATTTGTAAATAAAAATGTCACAAAAGCATTCTACCTGTAAATTATTTAAGCTGATATCAATAATATTGTGACGAGGTTCAACTTTGCATTGTAATGCGGCAAGAAGATCTTCAACAGCACTGTCAAAATAGCCAAGACTTGAAAGACACACTGCTCGATTTAACAGAACCTAACAATAAGGAAAGTAAATATACAGGAAAGAAAGTGGCTGAGGTAGGTTAATGCTAGTAAGTCAACTCCATGACTGTACATGTAATTAGTGAGAACTGGTAAGTTGATTTTATACTTCGGTAGGTACTTCATGATTAGTTAGACCAGAAAATAGATTGTAGTCAGTAGGTAAGCGAATGATGGTTAGTAAATAAGCAGAAGTTGGGCAGGCAGCCAACAAAGTGGGTGGGGCTGGTGTATTAATGAATCAAGGGGCAGACACTGCATTCTGTTCAGTAAAATTTTCTAGAAACCATAACCAGCAGACAATTTAAGTAAATAAAGAATAAAACAGAAACCAAAAAATGTTAAGCTACAGAATGACATTTTTTGGTTTCTGTTTTAAATTGTCTAGTGTTAGCCAGAATAAAATTCTAAAAGTGCACCCTTGTTGCATAATGGGTAAATGTCAGAAAGACAATTGAAAGATTATGATGGTTTGTTGGCAAATTGGTGGCTTTGTGGCAGACTGTGCATTGATAATAGACTTTTGAAGGTAAGTAGGTGATAAAGGTGGTCTGCAAGAAATGACAGTAGTTTGTTTACAAGAATGGTTGGTGCCACATTATTAAAATGATTATGGTGGAGTGTAATGGGTTCATGGCTTGCAGTAGCCCCATAAAAAGCCCCAGATTAAACAATTGCACAAGTCAAGGGTCAAGCCAGAGAAACTTCACTGAGGAGTCACTTCAGAAGTTACCCTACTTGATAGAGAAAACATGAGTCACAAGTCAAATCAGACACTTGACTGATAAGAGACAGAAGTTGAGTCAAAAGTTGCTCACTACAGCATTTGCATCTAACAGGTCAATACCCTGTTTGGTAAGTTAAGCCTAGAATCACAAGTCAAGTTATGAGAAGTAAGAGGAGACTTGAAGGTGACTTGCCAGTCTATGAATGACTAAACAAGTCTTCTTGAGTACCAGTCTACAACTGAGTGACTGGAGGTACAGATTTAGTTTTGTTCTTCTAATAATTGTTGTGAACAGTTTAAGTTGGTTGGTTAGAAATTTTAAGGTAAAGTTTTCTAACCAATAAGTCAGGGGTAGACAAAGTAAGTACCGGTAAGTACGGTGGTAAGAGTACACAACATAGCAATAGTTGGTATATATACAATACATTAGAGGAAACAGGAAAAATAGTGATAATTCTCCAGTTGGTGGTGCTGATTATGTATGGCAATTGTTTACCTCACACTTGAAAAGTTTGTATCTCATTCCTAGTTGCTTGTAATCAATAAATTTACTTCCTCTGAGATTTCTGAAACTTTCATCAAAGTTGATTAATGCATCTGCATGTCTATTAAAAACACCACAAAAAGTATTTTAGCTACAGTAATACTCATACCGAACTGTCAATTTTCTCTCTGTAAATTCTCATGAGTGAGACTACAGTTTATCATCATAATATACTCCGACCAGAATTATAAATAAAACAGAGTTAGTCAAGGTTCATCATATTCTAAATTGTAATTTTATCACAAAGCAAACTTGAATTTGTTCAACCCATATACCATCAGGTCACCCTAAAATGGCTCTTTTGTTATGTTACTCACTGACAGTGAGAGTTTTACTTATCAAAGGGAGACCTCTTGGCCTGGGGTGAGTTGTACAAAGCTTAGTGGTTTATCCAGCAAAATTAATCATGGGGAGTGAACGATGCTATTTAAGTTATGAACAATTACAGGAACTAAAATTTTGTTTGATGAAGACATTGAGTACAGACCAGGCCTGGTGGAAACTGATAAACTATTGGTCCAGTGGTTGCTGGACCTGGCAGACCACTTCCACCACCACTGTGTATGTGCCATGTACCACTTTACCATACACTGGGTACAAGCTAATAGCAGTCTGGATACCAGATAGTTGCCAATTTTCAGATTGGAGGATGGGGGAAAAAGGTCCAATGTGATGAAAGAAATATGTCAGCTATTTTGCATGCTTGTAGTATAATTACTTGAACTTGGAACCAGAACCAATCCAAGGTTTTCAGGGGGAATTGATCCTCCCTCCCCTTTCTGGTAGGAATTCTACACTTCCAGTTGTGACTATAAACTACTGTACCACAAATCTATATTCTTATAGTCCTAATTGGCTCTGTAGGTGGTCACAACAGTCTGAGCCCAGTGACAACTAGACAGCTAAGGACCTCCAGTGGCAGATAAACTGTAATAGGGTCTACATGGTGACTCTATCATGCACTCAGTGTACCATTTTATGTAATTACATAAATTCTTACCAAACATCAAATTAGCTACAGAACATCAAAGGCTGGTAAAACATTAATTACAGTGGCTACCTGAAAAGTTAGCATGAACTTAGTTGTTATGATTAAATTTCTTGCATGAACATCAACAGAGCTAAAGACCATCATTGGCTGATGAATTACAAGCTAATTGTGACTACAGTAATCTACTATACCTTGTACACATGAGGTTTACAACCCCAAGCATGAAGTGGCCAACAGCCAAATGTTCGTCTTTCTTTACAACAAGCTGAAATGCCTAAAGATGATGCATACAGCATAAATCATTGTAATGCTGCTGAATTATCTAAGAATTAACATTATGTGCACATAATCAGATGTGCATGTAGTTTTCACCAAAAACACCTTATAGTTTAGATATGCCATAATTTGTTGCTAAACAACTGGTTTCTAAGGAATGTTAATTAAACAGAATCTATACAACTTGGACTAGGGTAACAGACTTGAGCATTTTTAACCCAAGAAGGAGCAAGGGTGCACTTTAGAATTTCATTCTTACTCATGCTGGATGTTTTCATTTAACAGAGTGGAGTACCTGCCCCTTACTGGGTCAATCAACCAAATCTGTTACAGTATGCTATACATGTACCTGGGTAGGTTCTTTGCCCCTAAAATTTTGTTCATCCCCACACTGGATGTCTATAAATTGTTGGTGAAGGTGAAATTGAGTGGGAAGATTTTTAGCCACAATTTATAATAAAACAAATTTGAAAGACATATCACAAATAAGGCAATACACTCAGCTACAAAAATCATCAAATAACAAGGTTTTTGTAACATCAATTTGAAACTTTGCAATTAATGCAAAATGGTAAACAATTTAAACTATTAACTTGGAGATAACTGTCATCAAAGCCAAACTAATCCTAGACCTGCATGAAGTTTCCAAAATTTTTAAGGATGAATTAATGAATGATCTTAATTTAACCCATTAAGATGCAGACATCCTGCTCTGTAGAATAACAGGGGCCGTGGAACAATATTTTGAGTTGGGGGTGCTGACAGGGGGTGATAGCATGACCCCCTGGAAAAATTAAATTCAATATTTCTGAGACAGTCGTGAACACTTCTTATTTTAATGATTACTCAGAAATCACAAAACACTGGTTACATATATTAACAGGAACAACTAAAATACTATCAGCTGGTCACTCAAATATCAGATATGTTTATCAGATATTTAAAATCATAAACTAAAATGCAAGTGTGGTTCTCCCAATGTAGGTAGAACAACTTAACAGTTAAGTGAAAGGATCAAGCAACATGTGCCAAGTGTTATATGAAACAAGACCATACCATTAAGAAATCAACTGAAAAGGCAATGTATCTCTGCTCAAACAATCAATTGACTCAGCAATCGGCTGACACTTGTTGTCAAACAGATGTGCCAATAACTATTCACACTCCAAATTTAACATCCTGGCAAAGTGCTGCTCAGCATTCTTTCTAAAGATTATGGAATCCATATGCAGTATACTGGTGTTATTTTGATGTTTAATCCCTCCTACTGGGATGACATCATTGCCTTTATGTCAGGTATAAATATAAGCTGATAACTTATTTTTCAACAGTTAGCAGACATTTGCACCTAAAGAGTGGTCTGCCAAAATGCATAGTGCTTCTTTTTAGTATTTACTTTCTCTCTGTATGTTGGTCCCTTTAGTTCTTTTTAGAACTGTCTTGTATAACCATTCACCATGGTTAAGATGTTTTTCAAAGCAATACTGAAATATTTAATTTCTTTCCAAAAAAGTAGGGGGCTAAAGCCCCACCCAGACCCCCCCCCCCCCACCTCTGCGGCCCCTGAATAAAGTTGTTCGGTATTAGCCAGAATACCTTAAATAGGTTAATCTATTGCAAAGTACATTAACTATATCTATAGAAACAATTACAATTATTTACAAAGGAATTACATCACATATAGCTTTCTTTATTTAGAAAAAAATTAAACGTACATACCATCTATAGTGTATTGTCATTATTTATTCCATTAGTTTTATAAAATTGTCAATTCTATTAGGTTTCTTATTACATTTCCTCATTTCCCATGAGCATGCCATGACATGCACAGCAAGTGGTATTAGGTTTACCCTCCAAGCCAACATAAATGTGTTAATCTTATTAATCAGACACTGCAATGACAATCCAAAATGTGTTGCTTGGCATTGGTAAGTAGTTATTCATGGCTGTGAGACATTTTATCATTCACTTTTGAGAGTTCTCTTCAGTATACTGTGAAATGCAAAACCTTCCCCCCACTTTATCCCTTATATGAGAATATCCTCCTCACTAAAATGTCTGTCAGAAGTTTAACTTTTCAGGCTACTGGTAAAGCTGTGCTAATAGAACATTATCACAAGTTCAAAGCATTGCATTTAGTTAGTGATCTATTTTTAAATTTCAGTTTAGATTTTTTAAACCATTATTTTACTTCTAAGTTCAACAAAAGATTTCCACTTATACAAGAAAAATAGTCTGGTGCTAGTTAGCTACCATAAAACAATAACTTAAAAATAACCTACAGTGAATGTTTTGAGACTTTACTGGTCAACAATTATCTTATATCGTATTTTGCAGCACATAAGTCAATTTTCTAGGACCCAAAATTGATCTCTAAAAGTCCACCTCAACTTATATAAAGGGTCATGAAATTGACTGAAATCATACACTGGATATACTAGTACCAGTCCTCCTTATGCATCAAGAAATGGACCAATCAGAAAGTTGTTTTATTAGCTAAAGTAAAAATCATGCCAACAATTTCACAACATACAAGTACCGGTATACTACATCCAAAGTACTGTACACGTAGTCAATACCCAACTCCGGGTAATTCAATTTTAATTTTAATCTTACTCAGTAACAGGTAAAGATGTATCAAACCCTTCAAATATAGGGTTCTCCTGAATTAGGATTAACTAAGCTGCTTAACACAGATCATGCCAGCAAGACTTTTATAAAATTTTGCAAGAAATGTCAACTTAAGTAATTATCATCAATATTTCAGTTAGCTAAAACCTTCTTCAAAATTGTATTATTACTAAAAGGCAAGGAAAATTGTATTAATGTTGAGAAAGTGTGGAAACAGTTCCAAAATCTCCTTTTTTAGGTATAATTCATTGTAGGGTACGTCATCACAGAGAGTGGGTGACTGTTGACAATGTGGGGGTAGGTGTTTAATTTCTTGAATACTTGCGTGGCAAATGAAAACTTGAGGGATCACTAAGTTAATTATTTATTTTCACACTGAGTCAACCTGTTGACTCATGCCTTCACTACAGCAAAATTTAATAAAGAAACATTTTAACATTTTGTCCTGATGAAGGCATTTGTCAACAGGCCATAAGCTCAACATGTTGTAATTAATGTCAAGTGCGTTAATCCAGCAAGCATAATACGAACTACAGATTTTAATTAACCATCCTTGAGGCAACAGAAGTACCCCACCTACTGAGAAGGAAATAATATAGTCAGATATGGTGTAAAACTATTGCTTACAAATCATTCCGTGGCCCAAAAATTGGTTCATTTACTTGTCGTAAACAACAACGGGTGTAACGTATTATGTACATGCAGATAATTAAATTATTAATGTATACTGTGCTATACTCAAATACTGTATACAATATCCAATATCCAACATCCTATATGAGCACAATTTCTGTTATTCCCTTTCCGAATCGTTTAAATCAGAGGATAAAGTACCTAGCCTACATGATTTTCCAGAACTAGCCCGGAAAGGATTATCGAATACGTACGGAATTGGATAATCAATCGATAAATTAAACAACCAACCTGGAAAGCTTTCTGCAGTTCACACAGCGACAAATAAACTCTGCCAATGTTGAACATAATCTTTGCCGAGGAGTCGTTCATATCTTTGAATTTCTTCAATGCCCCTTGGAAGTCGCCTTCGTTGTAGTATTGTACCGCTTCCTTCCATACTTGCAGGTTTTCGACCAAGGACATATCCCGGTTCCTATAGCCTATAGTTCGTACCAGATAGCCCCGAATGTCACCGACCAATTCCAATCTGGGGTAGGTCTCTATATTCAGCTAGACGTCTCAATGAGAAGACTCCCCTTCGTGGCCAGGAATGGGTAGAAAGACCATGCCGAATGAATTACTAACCAAAAATAAAAGGTCTGTGACAACAGGATCTAATGGCGACCAATCTGTCGACATTGCCCGGAAATTTCGGTATATTACTGGTGTATTATAGAGGTCAGTGGGCTCAACTTGCCATCTCATGGCAAAGAACAACTGGCCCCTGCTGCGACCAGAATGGACAATTTCAGTAAATTTTTAGCTATTTTAACTGCTAAACTAACAAATAATTCTGTTTAGCAATTCACTTTGGGTGTCTTTTACAACCAGAAGCGTTGCCAGAAATTTTTGCATGGGAGCTTTCGGTATTTTGTGTCGAATTTGTGTGTCCAGAATGGGATAAAGTGACCATACGTAGTAATACCGGAAGAGGCGTGGGACCGCCCCTGTTATAAGGTGACAGAGTAAGCAGATATGAAATTTGAACTTTGGGAAGAGATTTTCACTTTCCCGAAGGAATTTCCTATTCTCCTCAGTTCGTTCCTTTCGTCCCGAAAGTATGATCCTCGCAAAACCGCCGTGGAAACGTATGACAGACCAAACGCAGCCAGACAAATTTTTGAGTACTGCCATAAAAAAACTTGGGGAAAATCTAGTCAGAGAGAGAGTGGTACACCCCCAGATGGCCTCAAGTTCATAATTCCATTCAGGAATTGACGGCGAAGCTTCGGACAGCTCGATACATTTGAGTAAATTGGAGAAAGATTCAGAAAAATCCGGGGTAGCCCTTCAGTACAATTGGTTTATTCCGCTGCTAAACGTGACCGTGGGCGTATGTTATTGTCATAGAAACTGAAAAAAATAAACTTGGTGCAGCTTTCAATGCAGTGCTTAAAGTTTATCGAATGCTGATTAAATGGATTATACAGGCAGTTCTTACGCTGGAGTCTTCAAAAATGGACGGTAACCTGTCTTGAGAATTCCAAAACGTTTAGGGTTTTACCTTACCTTTTCTAAAATTGAATTTTTGTCCCATAGAACTGACCACCAACAGCACCAATCACACGATTTATGCTGCACTGAGAATCTCCACAGAATAATTATTTTTGCTTCAAATGTTTTACAGAATGGAAGGAAGTGGGGAATATACTTTGCCCAATGGTCTTGGTTTAAAATACGTTGGAGAAATGAAAGATGGAATGTGAGTTATTTAATGTCGTAATCTAACTGGTGAAAGCTCATGATTTGAAATATCAGTTCACAGAACGTTTTCCAGCACATGGTTTACTTAATAGTTATAAATAATAGCATGAAATGAGGTGCATTAGCTATTAAACCTCCCACTAGATGAGGGTCGTTTGTTGAAATTCCCGACGGCCGAAGGCCCGAGGAAATTTTACTAAATGACCCTGGAAAAACAAAAGAAATTGAGGCGAACATGCTATTATTACTAGTAGTAACACCAAAATGAAACTTTTTTTAATTACACAGTGTCATATCCAATAAGATATAGTTTTTCTTAACAGGTTTCATGGATCAGGAACATTGTTTTTTGACAATGGCAGTAAATATGAAGGAAAGTGGAAAAATGGATTAGCACATGAGGTGTGTATTTTGAGAACCCTCGCTAGTATAGTACTTGGGAAATGATTGTCTGCAGGCATACAAGAAGGAGGAAGATTAAGGTTAAAGGTTAGAATTAGCATCAGAATTCTTTTTGGTTATGGAAAATGATATTTCTCATGAATAAATCTAATTCTGTAACAAAGGCTCCCTGTATAGTTTTCAGTTCTACACCAACATGAGCAATCATGTTTTCATGGGTCAGTTTCCTTTCTGATGAACAAAATCACCAGGCATTAGCCTGAACAAAATCTTTAAAGAGGGCAAATGTTGTTCTCAGGAGTCAAAGTGTTAAAACTATTTTCATGGTACATTTCATGTTATAATCAGGAGTAAAAAGGGCATTGCTCAGTTTACTGATATTTGCCTATAAACCCTATCCTCACATATTTGCAATATGTTATCGCAGAAATATTTGTATTTCTGTGATAACTCTTTAAGTAAAATATTGAAATTCAAAAAATTTACACAACAGATTTTTAAGTTTTACAACCTGTGACTGAACAAACACCCCCATATAAATAAGCAACTTTCCTCCACAATTAACACTTCACTAAGTTTATAAATTTTACTAAAGTTCCTCTTCCAAATTAATACCTCTTATCAAAAAACTGAGGGAATAACAACTTACCCTCAGCAAGAAAGTTTCAGGGTAAATTAATAAAAACGCTTATCATGGGCAGAAAGTTGTGTGAACTATTTAAGTACTGCAGCATTTCATCACTCATATTCACATAAGGTATTAGAGAACTATGTAGTGAAATTTCGCTTAAGAGTATATGGTTGCTACTCCGAGTTTCACGCGGATGCGATCTTCAGGCAACTGAAACAGCGTCGATTCATTGTCTCCTTTTTCTCTGTTCATTGACGTCATGGTTTGCGTGGGTTGGATGACTCATTTTCAGTTTCATTCCCATTTCCTACAAACGGGATCTGGTTTATACTCTAGTTAATCGTTATTTTAAAATCTGTTCCTCCTACCAACTCTTTCATTCCGAGTTACTTAACCTCAAAAAACTTTTACTCAACAATGGATATCCTGACACTTTTCTTGACAGCTGCATTAGAGTCTTTCTCGACAAACTGTTCAGTCCGCCCACACGAAACTCAAACACACCTGACAAAACTGTTCTCAACTTTTCTCTCCCTTTCACAGGCTCACACTCTTTACAAATCGGAACTCAAATTGCTAAAACTATGTTCCTCTGCTTTTCCACACGTTACCGTGCGTTTCATCTTCCAGTCAGGCAGACGACTGTCAGGCTTCTTTTCTTTCAAAGACCGAATTCCCAAGCTGATGAGGTCGCGTATTATTTATAAATACTCGTGTCAATGCTGCAGAGCGTTGTATTTCGGCCAAACTCGCCGGCATTTTCATACGCGAATCTCAGAGCATATGGGGGTTTCGCCTCTGACGGGAAGGAAGCTTTGCAACGAATTCCCTTTCAAGCGTTCTTGCCCACACACATCAATCTTGTCACCACATCTCTCCTGATGATTTCACTATCATCTCTTCCTGCCGTTCAAACTCCAACTTTGAGCTCCTCCTACGAGAGAGCTTACTTATATCGAAATTTAGACCCTCTCTCAACGAAAACATCTCATCCATACCTCTTTCTTTATTTTAGTTCTACGCGGTCCCCTTTTCACTTCATTTCATTTCATCTCCATTTCCTGTCACCCTACATCTTGTCATTTTTATCCCATTGTTTAGCTCTCATGTAACTTATCATCACGTGTAAATAGATATATAGGTTTTAGTCACATTTGTAATTAGTCACTCTGAAGATGTTGCACGTCCGCAACGAAACGTTAGTAAAGTTTTTTTAAATACTTTGTGTTCTATTTCTGTCTCTCCACATAAAAATCATGAGCTGGGCTCTCATTTTTATATTACGTCTACGTTTTCCGCCCGGAAAATCAATAGCCACGATTTTAACTGATGGGGGATGGTTGGAGTGGCTGCTGATGTACAGTGGGTCGTCGTTTGGTTTTCTGTAAGGTCGGTAGTCACCGTTCATTAGGTTGAACGTGATGTCGAGGAAGTTTACACTCTTTAGATTAGTTTGGGCAGTGATTTTTAGGCCAAGTTGGTCGAAAATTTTGATTAGCTCTTTCCTTGATTTATCAGCTGATCGACCGGTGGTGTTCTTTAGAAGTGCTAGTCCGTCGTCTCGGTAAAGGCCCACGTTGTTTTTCCCAAATTTACTGGTTAGCTCATTGAGAATAAACAAGCCGACTAATTCGCATACCTCGTCACCGTCGTAACTCCCCATTGCAACATCAAACAGGATACATCGTAAACATTATCATCTCAGTTATATGTATTAGAGAACTATATGTGGCATGATGGCTAGGGTGGATTTAGCAGGTTGCTATTCTGAAGTTGCTAGTAGGAAATGTTTACTAGTAGGTCTGAGAGAATTTATGCTTTACTGTGCACATAATTGTTTACTTCTTGAAAGTTCATGTTTAAATCTGCAGTAATTGCAGAATTGCCCCAATATTTTTAGGGCAAATTTACATTTGCTGATGGGTTGGAATACAACCCTGAAGACTGGGAATATTGTGATGGTTATGATCGGAGATTCTACACAGAAATATGCAATGGCCTTAAACCAGCAGGTCAGTTATGTTAATGATTAGAACAAATTCTGATTACAAGTAACTGTACTGACCTGACTTTAATCTGACTTTGCAAACCTGCCATTTTGGATATATTTGGGAGAGAAACCAGTCTCCCAGTCATGTGGGCAAGTCATATTAGTCAACATCCTCTGAATGTACAGGCTTATTTCGATAAGTTCATATGGGAAAAGCAAAAATGAAGCTTAAATTTTTTAGAAAAATTGAACAGAACACCAAAATCCTAGTTTAAAATTAATTTGTGCATTGTTAGTCACATGTTTCAAACTGTTTAGAGTGTGAATATACCATTTTGCCCTGGTGTTCTTCACTGAGTCAAAAAAACCAATAAAACCAGAAAAATAATAAAAACTCACAAAAATGAAAAAATATTGGACAAAAAGTTAAGAACATTAATGGAGTGATAAATTAGTGAAATGAGATAACCCCTTAGGTGAACCAACAGTGAAATAACTTAGTAAACCCAATGTAGCAAAGAAATAAGTAAAGGAAGAAAATTTCCCATTCAGGTCGTTCCCAACTCACCAATCGTGTCCCTCCTCGAGAGATTCCTGAAGGATGCTATGACTGTGGTGATGGTTTCTACAACCCTGTGTCACGTGTTGTTTTAGATTATGAAAATAAATTCCTAAGAAATGCAGGTAAAATTGTGTCTTGGTTTAGTAATAACTTAGTTAAAATCTGGTCAGTAAATAATTGCATGCATATTTTTTTGTAGGTAAGAGCTTTGGTTCAAATGACTTCAAAAAACATAGCATAGATGACAACAGTGTGGCATCACTATAATTATTAGATCCCCAAACAAAAAAACTTGCATACATATGCTACTGTACATATACAACCTTGGTTATAAGTTATTCCTATATATGTCAGTACCTACCCAAAATAAGTTAGTGGCTGAATGAACTGTCCTTAACAACTGTACTTAACATATGTATATGGCAACATATGTCCAAACATCCTTAAAGTATGTGTTCCCCAGACTTTTAGCCTCCAATTTGAAATTTTGTTATGCCACCCCTCCAGAGTGTCACCAGATTTACTTTTCCATTCACATTCAAAACAAAAATTAATTATACAACTTATGTGGCAGTCTGACATTTCCCCATATATTATGAAAATATATAGGTGTCAAATTTCACATGTGAAACACATGGGCCACTTTGATAAATCAAATATGGTGAACTTAGGGCACATGCCCATACAACAAGATATGTGATTACAAGTGCAAAGATTTGTTTCATGTGAAACTACATTTACACACACAGAGAAGCAAACATTGTAAATGGGTTCTCAAGTGGCCACAGCCCTTTTTATGTCAAAAATAAGACTGAACCTGTCACCATGAAAAGTTTTCAAATAGTTTTCATTATTGTTCTACTTTTAGATGATGACGAGCATGCATGGATTGTAAAAACATGTAGAAAAGGCTGGGATGAAAATGTTGGCTATAAGCCAGACTTACACCAAAAAAGTCTTACAAAAAAGTAAAGCTTTGTTGTAATATTTGATGAAATTGTAAATAATATAAATAGAACTAAATAAGATAAAAACTATGGGAATAGAGTTTAGAGTGGTTTTGGTAGGTTTTTGTTTGGTTAAATGTAGGTTTACACGTTTGGGCAGTGCTTCCTAACAGGCCAGAAGTTGTCTCTAGTTCAGCGTTTCTCAATGGGGGCAGCACCACCCCCCAGTGGGCATTCACAGAACTTTAAGGGACAATAGAAACAAGGCAGCAGAGAGAAGGGCATTGAGATGCCAATAGCTAGCATTCATCAGTCATTCAGCACCACAGCATTTCTAAGTGTCAAGCTGTCATCTAGTGTTAAAGTCTATCACCAACTAACTCACCAATACTGAATAGAATAACTATATACCACAGTTACTCAGGTTGGCATTACTGTGGGGTTGGGTGTTAGTGCAGGCAGACTGAGTGTGCTGAGTTGGGGGGGGGGCCCAAGAGACAGTATGAGAGTATCATCCAAAAATGGTTGAGAACTACTGCTGCAGCTCTAGATTTATAAGAGCTGCGAAAATTGACAACGTGCGTCCGTTGCGACCAGACTAACCCATTTCTGCACAGAACACTGAATAATCTGGAGTAAATATTGCCCATTCTAAGCTGCTGCTAAGGTGGATTTATGGAAGTCAGTTTCAGTTTTCTCCAAAAAACTACCTCCCTCACTGGATGCCTAACACGTGGTTGGGTAAACGTATGGGGCAACACGGAGAAAATATCCCCCTATTTCTTCGTTTTCGTTTACATTAAAAGCATTATGCTATAGCCAGGGCCGGCCTTAGGAGCTGCAGGGCCCAATTGGGAACATCTTTGGTGGGGCCCCAAGTTCACAGCCAAGGTCTGTAGAATCATAGAGATGTAAATACAGTCTATTAAAAACTTTATATCTGTGTGGTAGAATGGAAAGCAAGCAAAATGTGCGCTTAGAAAGTGCATGCGAGTTAATGGATCAAATTGATCTAAGCTATGTTTTAATATAAAATTGCATACATGCAAGCATAGAAGTAAACAAACAAAATGTGGAGGTCACCTTTGAAAAGTACATAGTTACAAAATTACTTGTTTTAGTCACTGTGAAATGATTTATTAAAAATATTAATTTTATTTTTTGTTTAGAAAAAAACATTCAAAATGAAATTATGAATATATATATATATATATATATATATATATATATATATGTATATATATTTATATGTATATATAATTGAAGATTTTTAGAAACAGGTTTGTTGCTACTCAGAGTTTCATGCACAAGATTGCCTTGTGCAACCACAAACTTTTAAGCTCTGCCTCACATGGTATCGAGCACTCTTGGATTCATCATAAACATTATCATCTCAATTATATATAAACCATAATCCGTTTATTGCTTTACAACATAGTGGAAACACACATAACATACATACATACATACACACATATAATTAATTAACATATTATTTAATTCAAGTACACTGAAAAGAACCTTCAAAATATAAACAGTATAAACAAACACTACTGACTTTTTAAGAATTCAGAAGAAAATTATAATCTTTGCTGTTCTCTGAAAAACCTGCAATGTGGTGTTAGGTGTGTAATGTGTTGCAATGTGTTGTTGTGTGTACTTGACAAGACTAAAGTAGATTACCCTAGCGCTGGGCCCCCTTAGGTGCGGGGCCCAATTGCGAGCAATTGGTCCAATTGGCTTAAAGCCGGCCCTGGCTATAACAGATGGAGAAAGTGTGGTAGAAAGGTAGAAAGTGTGCGTTAGTTTGAGAACTTATGTTATCTGTCTGAATAACGTACCTATTCCGACCAATATTTCAAAATGAAGTAATCATCAAAAAACGGCTTGGGGTGCGGAAATTTTCCCTGGAGACATCCAGAGAGCATAACTCATTTCGTTCTTGCGCTAACACCTGGTTTCAAAATCCATGAGTCACCATTCTTCCGAACACAAAACACGTTACCCATTAAAAAAGTACTGACCTAAGTCACCAAGTGACAAAAACATCCTATGTACTCTTCAACGTAACACTCAAACTGTGGCTAAACGTCGGGTCGAACGTCAATTTTCATTGGCTGCACGTTGCTTTGCTCTTTCAGTGAACTCCCGGTCGGAGAAGAAGGACGTGTCTCAATGTTCCTCATCGAGCTCGCTGCCATGTAATTATCAATGAACGGGCAGACCACTTCCCAAACCTGCAGAAAATAAAATGCGATTTCGTAATTTATCACGCCGTTCGGTAGACGCAAAACATTTTCAAATCCGGCTTCTACGCACGAAAAACACTTCCGTGACACTGCCTGAATCCAATGACGTAGCCAGGATTTTATGAAGAAGAAACCGTTGCTTAAGCAGGTGGTCCCAGATTATGTTCCCTCAATCAGTTTATGTAATAACATCTGAAAACCGTTTTCAGAGCAACTACCACATGTCCGTCAAAATTTTAAGCTGATGTTTCACAAGCACATGGCAAGGTGCTATTTCTCATGGATGACATTCTAACAGGACGGAAGACGCGAGATAGTCCCGAATGGTTGAAAAAAACCATCGCAAGTGCAAATACTAAATCATATAGGTTGAAACAAACAAGGCGTCAAGTCGCAGAGACATGTCCCTGTGCGGTGGCGTAGCCAGACCCGGGCCCACCCGGGCGTGAGTTACGGGCATGAGCGTTTCCCAAAACGTATTTGGTATATTCAACTAAAAAATACAAGACTAATGTTGAATAATTTGATATCAGCCCTTTAGGTTTGATCCCCGAATGGAATTTCCTTGCGCAATTTTTTTCTCTCCGCTAAAAATTCGCGCAATTTGTTCTCATCAATGAGATATCGCGTGGTTTAAAAAGTAATTTGGAAGCTCTGTACGAGTTTAGCGCCAATTGAAGCCTTCGAATTAAGCTTGGTGCCGCAGCCTAAAGTACGAGAATAGCGCCCTCATAATACAGGAAATACTCTTTCAGAGGCCCAAGAATTCAAACATTTCCCGGGGAGCATGCTCCCCGACCCCCCTAATTAGTGTGCTTCCCAGGCCCGGGCTTCACAGTTTCTCTGGCTACGCCAGTTCCAGTGACATGTAAAATCCCTTCATGTGCACCCGCAACATCTCCCTCTGTTCTAGCGAAGAGTTTATGCAAGAAGTCCCAGCGACAAATTGGTAAGTCAACCAATGTCCGAGCGCCATTTAATTCCCAACAATACCTCGACTCACTTCCCCTTAATTCCTCCCATGGGTAATCAGTAATTAAAAACTCGTCAGTCAAGTAAAACTAGTCCCCATGACAAGTCTCTTAGTAAGTCTGACAAAAGGGACACGTCCCTGCGATATGTGTCCGCAACTTGACGCCTCGTGTGTCCAACAAAACGAAGACCCATGCCAGGGAGTGAAACCTCATAGAGTAAGAGTACAAGCACTGACGTTTCACTGCCTGAATAAGGACCTTCGCTCGAAAAGTTAGGATATTCTATATCCAGCAACATTCCCATTTTTTTTAATATTTGTTTAGTTGCAAAGGAATCGATCCAATGAACGATTTGTACATGGATTGTTTACCTTTTCGGCTCTCAAAAGTTCTGTGACTTTATCAATATCTGGTGTCATGAACCGATCTTTATCCAACGCTCTGTAAAAGAAACATAACGTGTCTTGGCAATCTCGTCACTAGAACCTTTACCATCCCGTAAACTGTGTTTTTCAGGATAATCAGAGGAAACAGAAAAGCCAGGTGTAGGTTGAGAAGATTACGGCGAACGTATTCACTGTATTCACTAAATGATCAACACAGGATAAGTGAGTTCGCAGGCCAATAATGAAGGCCTTACGTAAGTGTATTTTCCCAGTTGACTCATCACTATGGCAGAATACCAAGTTAATGTCGTCGGTGGGATTGCGTCGAACAAAATTTTATCGGTTGAGTCGCTGAACAATTTCGTGCGATCTTCATGAGGAACTTTCAGGTAAACTGGAGGAACTTTGAAGTAAACTGGACGAACGTATACGGTTAATAAAGCAAAGTAAAGTAACATACTGTATCTATTTATACTGGATAACCCTATCAGGTAGCTAACAGTTCTCCCTTGAGGTCCAGTAAGGGCCACCTCTTATGGGTCCAGTGTTACTGCAGGAGGAAACCGGACTACCCAAAGTAAACCTGCGACGCTTGGTCCAGTCAAACTGGACAACACTCTTCTCACATGTGACCAAAGTAACTTTAGTCAGAAAACTACACGGAGCCGAAATCGAACCCCTGCACAACCACTGTGTCACGTTATGTTTATATAGTGTTTCATAGTTGGTCGTTTTCTCGAAAAAATGTTCTACTTACTTGACGTGAGACCGAACCAAAGAGTGGACGGCTTCTAAAGGTTCTGTCGTAGTCAGAGGACGCAGAAATTCGATTCCTTGGCAGGCAGCGAGAAGTTCAATTGCTATAACTAAGAAAAGAAGAACAACGATAAAAATAATGTCAAGTATGCAGCAGATCTTGACAAAAAAAATTAAATAAAAAAAAGGTATATATATAGGCCAACAAAATGATAGATCAATGGGATGAACAGATAATTGAGTAAACAAACAGACAAACAAACTGACAGGTTGACCGGTGGAAGATTTGCGAATGCTGTTCGAGAACTTATGAATATACACAAACATTTAAATGTGCAAATATCTAAGTATGCATATACGCACATGTACTCTTGAAATAGCCTTAGAAGGACAAACATGAATTAAATCGATCCATCGTTGGATTTCACATCGCACGGATAAGTGGCACTAACATATAAATCCTGACGTATGTAAAGAAAAATATTTAGCGTTCACTAAGTGACTTGACATTGTTCTGGTGCCACTAGATACTTTCCAACATTTTTTTTCGAAGTGACCTAAGAATAATTTGCTTCCACTAGATTAACGCCATGTCTTGGTTAAAGCCACTCAGATTTTTTTGACTTCCGTTTGCAATAATCCGTCAGTGGAAGTTTCACACGCAATATGAAATGACAGAAAACACGACATTGCTAAGTTTTTGGGGTCATCTCGCGCTTCTTTGTATACCAAATAAACTATAGCTTTATCGAAAACGTGCCGAAACCTACCAAATTTACATAAACTGTTAACATAACATTTACCTCTCTCAACATTCTCGACAACCTTCAGCGCTTTTCTCGCAGCAAATCCTCCCATGGAAACGTGGTCCTCAGTCCCAGCTGAAGTCGACAAGGAATCCACAGAAGCTGGGTGGCACAGTACTTTGCTTTCAGAAACTGGAGAGAAAAATGGATTTATTTGTGGAGTCACTGTGCCAAAGAATCTTTCGATATTGTGAAGTTTGTAAACGTTTGTGAAGCTTAAAGTTTTTTCAACGTTTGTCAAGCTTAAATCCTCAGAAAATGTATACGAGCGCTAGAACGGAAGCTTGACGAACGTTCACATATCGTCAATGGGAACTCCACGCTCCCTCGTATGTAGTATTTGTGCGCAACATTTATATGAGAAAATCTCCAACAAAAAACAAAACAAAATTACGAAGTATAAGATTACCCACGTAGGAAAAAATATAAAATGACCGGAACAGAAACAAAATAGAAAATTACCTAAAGAAGCTGCCGTGCAGTGGGCGAGCATAAAACCTGTAACAGGAATACAAAGGCAACATGTTATGTTAATGCTTATCCTATCATTTTTCTTAATTTTACTTGTCCTTTTGCTTGTCGCCTGTCCACTATTTGCCTGTCAGTTTTTACTTTCTACGTACCTGAATTGAGCCCTCCTTCGTTGACAAGAAATGCTGGAAGTTCACTGTAAGCTGCAACAAAACAGTGAAATTGTTAGACAATGCAATAATGCTTTTTTCTTTTACCATCGAAAATTGGTGAGCCATATTAAGGGACCTAGACCTATTTACACCTAAGCTTACCATTTATCCCGTAAGTACCCTTAGTCCAACTATAATCCCAAAGCAACCTCTAACTTCGATTCGGCGTTTAAACATTGGTTCATATGTCATTTGAGCTCTGATTAAACTCTATCGTGCCCGTCTGTCTGATATAGAAACCGGGTGCGCAAGTTATGCCAGCTAATGATCGTCTGAGCTTATCTAAAAGCTTAGCACGTTTTAATTAAACAAAAGTACAAATCTCGTATCAAAGTCAGTTCTCCTCATATACCGCCATATAAATTTACAGTTGGATGTCACATCACGCTCAGGTTGCAGAATATCTGATTTCGTTCTCATATTTTATTAGGAATTTTTATTTATTTGTTGAACAAACCGCCCGAAAATTCAGTGCCCGTAAACTTCACATTTGGTTATTGTCTGTTTGAATGAAACATTACACAAGATTTCATGAACAATTGTTAGTACCTGGGTTTACCAATCTTTCTATACGCCGCTCGCTCATACTTGATAATTCATGAACTGCAATCGATAAGTAGTCCAACACCTTTGAAGTAACAAAAAACGATGTTGATTTTTTTTTTTTCATGTTAACGTACCCTTTTTCTAAGACATAACTGTCGTTTATTGGCTGGGAGGTCCATATAGAAAAAAAAGTTTTCTATACGGAGGTCCGACCAAAATCAGTAAACAATTTTTAGCCTCCGTAGCTGTAAAACAATGACAGCTAGACAGAGAATTTAATTCTACGCTAATTGCTAATGAAGGAAACAAGTAAGAAAGAGTGTGGGCGAGAATTACGTTGACCATGGCCTAATATCTTAAAAAGCCCCACATTCCTACAGCCAATAAAGTTGCACAAGTGTCATGGACTTCGCTTGCTTGCTATTAATAGAAAATAAACTAGGATGTTTTCCACATAACACTTAGCGAAAACTTGTTTTTTAATTGAAAACTGCCATGTTGGTGTATCGAAGTAGTACACCAAGAGTTTTCTTGCGACAAAGGTTTTGGCTTTCAGTATATTTTTGCCTGCCTCTTGAGCTTCGATAAACATGACTGAAAATATTTCTTTCAAATAATTATATGTAATAAAATTTATGAGGTCTCATCTTTCCCTACCCCACTGGCTCCTACTACGCCCTAACCGACCCAACTCATGCAAACAACGCGACCATAAACCAGCAAACGCTATCTTCTTCGCTAAACTTCAAGTAACGATTGTTTTTTTCAGTACCAGAATCTCGGGTATAGAAAACAATTATTCACCGAAGTGGAGGTAAATATCTGGCCTACTCACCGACACTGAAGTGAATAATTGGTTTAGCATATACCTCGCATAATTGCTTTCACATAATTTTTTTTTAATTTTTAAAACAATTTTATCCAACTCAGTCGGCTTGTCGCCCACTCATTTGTACACAAAAGATTTTGAACACATCTTGAGAGCATTTATCGCTAAAAATAAAAAGAAATACATATCTTCGAATACTTTATTGCCAAATTTAGCTGCTTTGTTGGTACTGTATGGTACGGCGACTTAGTTTATTTAAAAAAAGTTCTTGTTGCGTAAATTAAAACTGGACGCCATCTAGTGCAGGATATTCCGAGATAGGGGAACCAATCAGATTGCGCAAAAAACACTATTCACCTGCGAGGTATATGCTAAAAGATGTTATTTTATGGAGTTTTTTTCTTACTTTATTCTATATTAATTTTATCCTCTCCTACATTTTACCCTGCTCTACCGTACTCACGAACCTTTGCTGGATATTCTCCATGAAAATTTCCTCCTGAAATTGTCTCTCCTGATTCAGCAAAGACCATCTAACCCATTTCGGTCAAGGACTCGAATTCACAATAACTTCAACTAAACCGTACGTAAATTGAAATTTCCAAACGATTTGTAAAGAAACAAGCCAGTGCCTGAAAATAGCTTTCACGCCACTAACTTTGCTGAAAAGTACATTTTCTAAAAGGATGCAGGGTTATCGGTAGCGCTGTTCATTTCTGTGGTGATAATACCTTTCACAAATTCTATCGTGTCCAACACGATACCGTGTACCTACAAGAAAGAAAAAAAATATGAAAAGTTGTTGACTGAGATTCACTAAATTGTATTATCATAGTTACGTAAGTCAGCATCAAAATTCTCATCAGTGTTTTAATAGTTCTACAGTTTTTTCCGAAAATAACACCATTCGCAGAACAAAATACGGACTACGTAAAGGAACATGTTGTTTGCGTCTTGAACATATTGCTTGGATACCATATAATCTCGTGGTAATTCGAACAAAAACGACGGACTTACTGAACCAAATTTACCTAACACACTAAGACACGGTCAATATAACCAACAGGTTCGCTAAAAGAATCTCACGGCAAAAGGAACACAGAAATAACTTTGGCGCAAACACTACCTGAGGACAGCAACGTAGAGTGTATGCATCTTGAACTCGACCGCAGAAGCGATGACTCTCTGTACGTAAAACCAATATAGGCATTTGTCACAAATATAACAGGGTGGTCGAAATATTTAGATTAGCGAAATATTTTAAGCTAAAAAGGTAAATAAGTAAGTAAATAAGCAAGCAAGCAAGCAAGTAAATAAGCAAGTAAATAAGCAAGTAAATAAGCAAGTAAATAAGCAAGTAAATAAGCAAGTAAATAAGCAAGTAAATAAGCAAGCAAGCAAGCAATTCAGTCAGTAATAATAATAGGAGAGAGAAAGTACTACTCGTCAAGATAGAAACTGAGGAAAGAGAGAGAGGAAGCAGATTCATGAAGCATGTTAAAAAGAGATGGTCAAATGAAGCGCGGACAAAGAAGACTGTTTCAGCCCAGAACCTAGTAGCTAATGCCAGGAGGTTCAAATTAGAAGAGGAAGTAATGGGTCAACTAGAAGGACGATCTGAGAAGTCTCAGTATGAGTCACCACCAGAGAGTATGCATTGGACGACAGCCAAGAAGGTTCGACTGGTTGAAATAGATACGGAGGAAAGGGAACGTGGACTTCGTTTCATGAAGAGAATAGGTGATAGATGGGAACAGGAGTTTGGAGAGAGATTAAAAGATCAAAAGCTGAGAGATAATGCTGCTAGATTTAAGGAGAAACAGATTGCGAACCTTGTCTTGGTGAGAAAAAGGAATGAGGAGCGTGGGGAAGAGGGAACTGAGGCAGGAGTTGAGGACGGGGAATTGGAGGAGACAGCAAGAGTGGTAGGCATGTCAGAGAAAAAAGTGGAGCAGGAACCCGATAGAGGAACAGAAGCAGATAAAGCAGCAGGGACAGAAGGAGAAGAAGCATTAATAGAGGTTTTCACAGTGGAGTTAGCGCAGTTAACACCAACGAATGCGACCAACATCGAAGAAAGGAACAGACTTCCGAAACTTAAAAAACTGCCTCCAGAAATAGCAAAGTGTGCAAATAAAATACTTAGCGAATACCTTAGAAGTAGCAATAAGTTGGAGGAGATCACAGATGCAGTTT
The DNA here is from genome assembly GCA_030142905.1 of Heliopora coerulea. Lineage (NCBI taxonomy): Eukaryota > Metazoa > Cnidaria > Anthozoa > Scleralcyonacea > Helioporidae > Heliopora > Heliopora coerulea. The sequence goes on from JASJOG010000144.1 coordinate 767,527, forward strand.
ACGCCATAGGAAGGGCAATAGCAAGGTTACTGAATGCCAAGGCAAGGAATACATAGGAAGGAGATTGAACGGAGAAGGAAATAGAAGAGAGAGGAGGTTATGCAACCAGATTAAGGCACTAAGGCAGAGAATAGCTAGAGTGAATAATGAGCTCTATCGCAGAAAGACACAAAGAAAAGCAACGAGGAAAGAAGTGAGGATCTTACAAGAACTGAGGAAGTATGTAGAAGGAGGATCAGCAGGCACGCAGAAGCTTGTGGAGGCCTCGGAGAAGTGGTTGGATGAGCTGAGGGTGAAGAAAGTGATATTGCTAAAAGTAGTGGAGAAGAGGAAGAGAAGAAAGAATAACGCAATGTTTGTAACAGATGAAGGGGCTTTCTACAAGAGAGTGAATAGTACAAAGGAATTTAAGGGTGAGCCCCCAGCAATGGAGATTCGTGGAATTTTGGGGAGGCATGTGGGAGGAGAAGATTACTATTGAACAACCGTGGATGGAGAAAATCAAGGAGGATTTGAGAAAGAAGATCAGAAACCATTGGGAAAGTTATAAAGGGGAGGAAGAATTGGAGCTTGCCTGGTATTGACGGAATCCAGAATTTCTGGTGGAAGACGTTTAGTGGAACCTGGAAGGCTTTAGAAAGAACAACGAAGAGCTGGAATGAAGATCCAGAGGGCATTCCGGAATGGGTGACCTTAGGCAGGACAGTCCTTTTACCAAAGACTGAGGACTTCTCATTTGAGGAGGAGTACAGACCGATAACGTGTCTAAATACTTCGTACAGGTTATCCACTGGTATGATAGGACGGTACGTGAGAGATCATGCTCGACGGAACGAGATATGGGATGAAGGACAACTAGGAGCCTCAGAGGGAGTGTTGGGTACGGTTGACCAACTACTTATTGGTAAGTGTATAATGGACGAGGTGAGAGAACACAAGAGGGACCTGGCAGTCGCGTTTTACCACTACAGGAAGGCGTACGACAAAGTTCACCATGACTGGATGGTGATGGTGTACGATTGGATGGGAGTACCTAAGCCGCTTATAAATGTGATACGGAAATTGATGAGCAGTTGGAAGACACGGTTAGAGTTGAATGCTGGAAATCACAAGGTGCAGAGTAGATGGATTAGATTACGATGTGGTTTTTTACAAGGGGACAGTTATTCGCCGGTAGGATTCTGTCTGACTGAGGTCCCAGTTACAATGCTACTGGAGGAAACAACAGGATATAGGATGAAGAGTAGGGACCGCACAGGCTAAATACAGTCTCGGCCGAAAAAGTTTAATTTAACTGAATAAGTCTTTAAAGGGAAGTATATAAACTATTTCTCAAACGATGTCGATTTCTTTTTTTCCGTGTTTTTTTCTTTTTCCCCCTGCCTTCGCCCTTTAGCCGTACTGTGAAGATGGACAACGTTTTTCCAGTAAGTACCTCCGATAAAGCACCACTTCTCGTTTATTGAACACTACAAAAAGTATCTCCCATTATTTTGTAGCTCAATTATTATGTTACTGACCTGCAATCTTAGAAGGATACAGTACTGAGTTCAGGACGGAACGAAGCCTTTGGGCGACAGTTAGTTGACCTTTATGAGGTCTCAGTTCGTGGATCCTACTATCAAATGCTCGCGTGGTGCCTTTTAAGCACTCCAGCGACATAGCAGCGACAATGTCGGCTTGACGAGCGATAGCTATTGATCGCTCTAATGCTAGAAGGAAATGATAAATTGGCATAAGTATTTAATTTAATATTAGTGTAAATTCTAGCATAAGATTACGATATTCGGATAATATTCTAAACCGGCGAACACTTCTATTTAACCAGGCAGGTCTCACCTTAAGCGCAATGACGCGATTTGGCCATTTACAATGGTGAGACTCAGCTCTGTGCCCAAACTAACGCACAATTAAGAAATATAAAATAGTTTTCCATGTTTTTATACTGTGATATACACACGCGGGATGCTGTGAGGTCGAGAAAAGCCAAACAAAAACACGAGCCGCAGGGGAGTGCTCTTTAGCTTTTCTCAAGTCCTCACAGCATTTCAAACTGAAACCTGAAACGGCACTTTCTCACCATGAACAAAACAAGAATCGTGTGGCCAAATCAAAGGCTTTCAATTTCAAGCAGGCGCCCTTCATCTGTGCCACTTATCGTACGGAAATCTTGGCCGTTACACATAAAATGAGGTATGCAGGTGAATCGCACCTTCAGCTCCTAATGAGGTAATTAATTGCGTTCCATTGATCATCGCTAAACCCTGTTTATTAAAGAAAGGTAATATGCCATTATGTAGCAATGACACGTTTGTATTAATTTGTTGATGTCTCTATAGACTCTATGCTACGACATATAATCGTATCGATGTATCAATATATGACTGTATATTATTGTGAGGCAGTAACATTATTGAGTAATAAAGATTGTCCGACATAAATTAAACTAAACTTCACAATTAACCTACACTGCCGAAGTCAACTGAAAAATGTTGACTCGAGCGGGATTTGAACTCGCACCTTCGGGATACCGGTCCGCCGCTCTACCTGTTGAGCTATCGAGTCCACAGGGATTGGAGGCGAGTTTTTTATCCAATTTAAGTGCACGAGATATTCTCGCGACAACTTAACGCTATCCATGATGATGGATGTGCAGTGTTTCAATTCTATTTCAGAATCATCCTCAAGGTATTATGAAACGAAACTTCACAATTAACCCGCAGGTGCGAGTTCAAATCCCGCTCGAGTCAACATTTTTCAGTTGACTTCAGCAGTGTAGGTTAATTGTGAAGTTTCGTTTCATAATACCTTGAGGATGATTCTGAAATAAATTAAACTGCCATGCACTTTTTTCTTTTTGCCTTTAAAGACAATTGCTCAATACAAAATCTCGAGTAATTCCACCCCCGGGTACAGTGGCAGGTTGTTAAGTAGGTAGGTATATTGGTAGGCGGGTGGATACGTAGGTGGGTAGGAAGATTAAAAGATAGTAACGTAGGTTGGTGGGCAGGAAAATGGGTAAGTAGGTGACGCAGCAAGGTAACTTCCATTCCATATTGCTTAAAATATCACAAGAAAATTGTCTTACCTCTTTGGGTCTAAGTTTTATGGGTTTGAGCCCATGAGCAGATAGTACCTATAAAAATTGCATTAAATAGAGTACCGCATTAAAGTTCTCAAGTTCTCAGCAACGGCCTCCGTGGGTCAGTTGGCAGAGCACTGCCCCAGATTCGCATGGGCGCGGGTTCAATTCTCAGCCTTAGGCGCAAAAGTTGCACTTTTTGCAACTGGTCCTCGTAAGGTCTTAAAATGTAAAATTTTGACACTTGACACTCCATATACCCGTCTGCGAAAAGGTTGTCCAAACAAGATAGATAGTCAGATATTCACAGTTGTCATTGACAATTCAAATTATGTAAAATGCATACTGTCGTGGGTAGCTGGTTACGCTACTTGATTTCATTTAGAATGAGATACATTATGATTCCACAAGTATAAATATCTATCCGTACATACTGGATACCTACAGTACGCATTTTACATTATTTGAATTGTCAATGATATCTGCGAATATATATCTATCTACCTATCTATCTACCTATCTACCTATCTGTCTATCTGTCTGTCTATCTGTCTGTCTGTCTATCTGTCTGTCTGTCTATCTGTCTGTCTGTCTATCTGTCTGTCTATCTGTCTGTCTGTCTATCTGTCTGTCTATCTATCTATCTATCTGTCTATTTATCTATCTATCTGTCTGTCTATCTGTCAATCTGTCAATCTGTCTATCTGTCTATCTGTCTGTCTATCTGTCTGTCTGTCTGCCTATCTGTCTGTCTGTCTGTCTGTCTATCTGTCTGTCTGTCTGTCTATCTATCTATCTATCTATCTATCTTGGACAACCTTTTTGCAAATGGTACCATGCAAGCGTCTTGTTATTACAGATACTCAAACTGGATGCTTCTCTGTTAACGTATCAATTAGTTGCACAGAAATACACGACCAACTTTCCTTATCAATCAATTAGTGAGTGGGAGGATTGGGGAGAATATTTGCTGCGATAAAGGTGAAGTGATTTTTCTGGCAAGAATACTATTTTGACAAACCCGTGCACTGAAATGACTTACCAAGTCAGCATCAGCCCATCCACTCTTTCGACTCCACATTTTCCCTTCTCCGATCAAGCCAAGTGCAAGATGGGATAAAGGAGCAAGATCCCCACTAGCCCCGACTGTTCCTTGCTCAGGAACCCAAGGTAAACAAGAGGCTGAATGAAACAAGTAAGGAATAGGTACTGAGTTCGTGATAATATGGCGCACAGACACTACCTCAGAGGACCTGCAAAGTGTTTAGTAGGCAGGGTGGGCCAAAACCTATGTCCGATTGTCCGGGACAAGTAGAAATTTAGTTCGGACAACTAAATCTTTGACATGACCTGTCCTTTGGACAAGCAGATTTTGAGTCACTGAACAACTACAGAGATCGATGAAAATTGACTTCAAATCGAATTAGGATTGAAATTTATCTGATAATCGTAACAGCAAGCTTCTTTCTTGACAAAATAAGTGTAAATATTCCCATAAACTTCGTGATTTTGTGGCCATTCCTTTTTTGCGCAAGCACTTTTGGGCTTCGAACAACCAAATTCTTTATGATGGTTGTCCAAAGGACAAGTGGATTACAAAATTTTTCTCTTACCCTGGTAGGCCATGCCAAATTAGACTTAGGTTTCTCATCGACCGCATGCCAGCCCAACAGGGGCTCAGAAAATATTTCTTAACTTATAAGCTTCGGAGCATACACACTTACATCAACGCCAAGCAACCACAACCTCACCATGACGCTTAAGTCACAAAAAACATAAGCTGTTTTATTAGAAGTGTTTAAGCAATATCGAGGAACGTACGTATGCTGTAAGAGACAGTAATTTACTTAGTCTTTGTTCCTACGTGAACAGACTAGAGTGGCTATGTTTGAAAACTTTTCATTCTGTGGTTGACAATCGTTTACTGCACAATACACTCGTATATTCCGTAACATTTCGTAGAAAAAAATAGCAATATATACAGCACATATTCGAAAACTCACCATTAAACGCGTCGACAATCTGTTTCAAAGTTTGCACCGAAACGCCACTAAAAGTAATAATTCATCAATCAATCAATCAATCAATCAAAATTTTTATTCAAATTACCTTAAAAAAACAAAACCAAACAGTTAAAAAATCAAGGTCCTTGCAGGAGACTCCAGAGGTTAACCCTATTTAAGGATCCCTCAAATAAATTAAAATACATAGGGACTATCTACATTAATTATCAGTCAAGTATGAATTAAGCTACCAATAAATATACCGGTTTATTTAATCAGTTTAATATCAATAGATCAAGTTAACGATAAGTAGATCAACTAATCGTTAAGAAACGTCAATCAGACAAGGAATGATCGCAACAACTTGTTGGAGTAATCAAATCACCAGTATATCATTGAGTAGTTGTCTTTTTTCGTATTTGTGGGAAGAATTATATTTTCGGGGAGAACAACTAGGTTACTTTCTTTTCCAGTAAATATTCTCGATCCGGAGTTGCAATTCGCACTTAACATTAAAACCGTACAGCACTTCCTTACCAGCTGACTGACAGATCAGTGCACAGACTGTACATCATGAAACAAATATTTTTATTATACATAGCTGAAAGTGGTGAAATCGTTTTTCGGTTCGTGCGCATAACGACTCAAGCTGATTGGCTGCCCAGCAAACCGGAATCCCAAACGTTCGTTTATATGATTACATCAGCGAGCTCGTAACGGTTTGAGCCGGATTTGGCTGAACTGGTTGCGTTTATTCAAGGTTTGGACTAGGTTTGGACTTTCAAAAAAAGAGCTTTGTACATGTCAGATTAACTAGTGGTGTTTTTGAAGTGTAAACGCTCGGCCTGCTATTACTCAAGAGCAGTCACGTTTCGGACGACTATCTCACCATTTCGAGAATTGAGCCAGTCTGTCGGCATTCACACTTGACCATTTCCAACTGAAATTCTCCCCCTTGACAAGTAAAATTATCTGACATCAGCCAGAGTAAAATAGAAGAGCATATCGTCATTCATCCGACAGGATGTCTACCATTGACCAGTAAAACCGCCTGGTATTAGCCAAAGTGAAATCATAGAAGACTGATCCGACCGGAAAAAAATTAATCAAGTGGGGTTTCCAGCCAATGGAATCTCACTCCAAAGCGGTCCAGATTAGATGAGAGTGTTGGGGAATGTTAAGGCACAACAACTTGTATGTGGCGTGCGTCTGTACACTGTACAGTTCTGTTGTTTGATGCAGTGCTGTTGAGACGACAACGTAAAATTCCATAATTTTAGAGTGTTAAAAGAGTGTTTAAAGTTATATTACTTTCGTTAAATGTGACTTGAATCTGGAATGCCGTCCTCAGAAAAAGTGTGCACGGATTTTGAGGATATTTAAAAATTGCATCAGATATCTCCTGCCAAAAACGTTTTCAAAACTACACGTGAACTGCAATAATTTAGCAAAAAAATGAAGAGATAAGGAATACTGAGATAACATAATGAAGAAGGTCAACGGTAAACTTTAAAGACGATTACAACTGTTGAAAACGAACAACAAAAGAAACCACAAGTCATACAGTAAATTCCTCATCTATCTCGTCTCCTTATTCTATATGGAAACGTATCTGCCTTTGGTTTTTACGTACAAACAGCGCTTCCTCGTCGCTGGTTGTGAACGGAAACGTCGGGCAAATATTTTCCCGGACATATCTCACTTTTGGTTAATAATATAATAAGTATAATAATATAATAAGCCAACCTGTAGCCTTTAGCTAGAACATTGATACGAAGCGCCATCAGCATTCGGGTTCTCGCTGGTGTCAAAGGTTCTCCAACGCCTGCAACGAAACATGAAAAAAGTGTGAAGAGAAAGTCGGACATCAACCAAGAAACACTGCTATTCAACTCCAATCATCATTTTACAAGATGCTATTTTTCGAATAGATCAGTGTAAATGATGCGTCAAGGCTCCCGGTCTTTGTATTAACTAATTCAGAACTACCGGACTGACCAGCTTGACCGTGCAGATGGAAATAGCCCTTTTCGTCTTGACGTACGCAATTTCGTCTCTTGGTCACAATTCCTGCTCAGCATTCGGACGTTGATGTGGAAATACGTCCTCAGGACGCTAGTGAACCAATTGCGTAAATGAGAACGAACAATTATATACAACAATCATGTCGTGTACTGATGTACAGCAGATGGGGTCTTACGGCATACAAAGACGGATTTTATACCTGATGAGTGAGACCGTATCAAATTCTCTTGCAGCTCCCTGAAACACAGTGTTACGAAATGTCAATTGTAAAACACTTATATTGCAATCAACTTCAGATCATAGTATGGTTGATGGAACTAAAAGCATGTATATCAGCATACCACAGCTTCTCAGAAGGGATGATTTCTCGAGCAAATTTACCAAATCCGGTGTTTATTCCATAAACAACTGAAAATTGACAGGAACTGAAAGTTACATGCAAGCTTTGCCAGCAACCATACCACAAAGAAAAAGTTTGAATTATAATTTTTGAGTGAATTTTTAAGAACTAAACCTCGCTTTTAGGTCCAACTAAGACTCGTTGCGAAAAACACCATTTGGCCCTAACTGAACAAACGAAGAAGTATTAGCGGTCAACCCTGCCCGACAAAAATTGTTGCAAGCCGAACACGACCCGCGATAAGTGATTGCAAACGAAAGTGCCAACCAGATCCGACGCGGTTTCAAAGCTTAACTCTGTCACTGCGGGAGCTCTCGTTTTCACGAGTAAAATCGTCTGCCATTAGCCAGAGTAAAATAAAGGAGGGCTGATCCTGCTGGGAAAGAGTTAATTACCCAATCTGACCCAACCTAAAATCGAAATGTCTTGACAACTATCGTGAAAAAGTGGAGACTAATGACAAAATGACACGTACAAAACGAGGCCGGGTTGATTCCGACATGGCTGTCCTCCTGGCAAACCAGTGAAAGGCGATGAAGCCAGGCAGGACTTGACCTCAATAGTAGTCCACTGGTCCTGGACTAGTAAAAATTGGGTTTGGGCGACTAAAATTTGAGAACTGCTAGTCACTGGGCTAGTGCTATTAGAAGAGGTTTTGGAAAGAAAAGCAAAGATTGAAGACAAATAGTTTCCATTGATTACTAGCTGAGGCATGTATATTCATTCAATCAATAAACTGTTACCCGACCTGTCATGATAGTTTCTTTGTTTGGTTAATCTTTTATTTTATTTAATTTCATTTCATCTCATTCCATCTCATCTCATCTCATTTTATTTTGTTTTGTTTTATTTTACGGCTATTGCTCAAAGTATTTTTTTACATTCAACTTCTCACAAAATCTTCTTTTTCCATTGTCGGTCATGGACACTTGACAAGCTAAAGACAAACTCCATACTGTTTAAATCTCACCAATAAATCAAACCAACAGAAGCAAAAAGCTATAAAAACATTGTATACTTTTGTTTGTTTGCCGATAAAGTTAATCTGAGAAAAAATAAAAACAAAGAAAAAAACATCAGTTGTTATTATTCTGACAAAATTCAGGGCTTAGTTACCAGGTGATGCCTTTTGGCTACTAAATTTTCAACCTCACTAGCCCAGGGACTAGTCAGAGAAAACATTAAGGTCAAGCACTGGCTGGCATCTCAGTTCTGGCACTCTCCCTCACCAAAAGGGACTAGCTGACATTGAAATATCTAGGATGTTGTTCCTTAGGGTACAAAAGTTTAACTTTCAGGTTGTTTTAGAGTTTGACCCTTTTGGGTCCATGCCCAACTTTGGTATTTTACTCTGGCTAACACCACATGATTTTAATTGTCAAGAGGAGAACTCTTGGACAGGAAAGGGTGAAACTTTTAATCCAAGCACGACTTCATGTCCTGACTTCAACCCAACCCTAAAGTTATCATGAGTTAATCTGACACAAATCCAACTTTGGGTCACCTTCACTTGGATCAGTTGGGCATTTTTACTACTATTAAAAATTCGATTCTCTGAAGCAACTCATCCTGTCTTAACCAAAGATTTTATGCAACTGTAGACTGTCACTGTAGACCTTGTATAAGACATTGCATATTTGTAATTAGTTAGTCTGACAATGATTTTGTAATAAAATCAAAATATCACAAACTCATTTCTCGTCTTGTTTCAATCCATATCTTGGATTTCTCAAGATGCTGATCTTCAGATTATGTTCCGTTTTATATATTAAGTTAGGTTCATAGAAAACTACCTCTGTCATCTTTGACTATTTGGTCTACAAGATCTCGTCCTTCCTTCACACATCTTAAAGCCTCTTCAGACACCTTCAAATTTATAAAAAAAAAAAAAAAAACCCAAAAAAACATCAGCTAATCCCTGAGGTTGCCCACAGGATTTTTCCAGGGGTAGCACATCTTAACATTCAAGGGATGTGGTTAGCCCATATGCACACTTTGCACAAAGGATCTGGGGTCAAGCTCCAATAGTAAACTAGGGGTACAACTAAAGGGGTAATAGAGGGGGTTGTGATCCCTGCCTTTTTGTGGGAAATCTTATGTGTGCCTTATAGTGACAGCTTTTGACCCTCATTTCCCAAATGGCATGTAGATTAACTTCACTTGAATTGATTACCCCAACAAAAACTGCCCCAATGGTACCTTGATTCTACCATCCAGCCCCTGCCCTTCAAAATTCCAAGTTGCAGCCTTGGTAAATAGAGTTATTAAACCCACTGGTTTGCTGTTTGTAGTACTATGGCAACAAAGAACTTTTCAAATACTGTATTTTCACTGATGAGACAAAACCTAAAATTCGAGGCTGACTGAGAGATTACTGTTTACAGGAACAAAAATGCATATTTCTGTTCAAAATGTTAATTTGAATGAAGCACCCATTTTCAAAAGCATTACTCTTCAGCACTACAGGTATTTGCATTGGCAGTTTGGATGGTACTCAAAGTCAGGGGTGGTGCTAGAGGATGATAGAGGGGGTTACAGTTCCCTGTCAGGGGGATTTTAGCCCCCCCCCCCCAGTGGGGAAAAAAATTAACAACATGTTTGTGAATTTTCACTCATGATAACACAAATGGTACAAACTATGAGTATTTCTGACTGATTTAGCCAAGAAAGGTAATAGACTTTTCTCTTCATGTGAAATCTACAAGTAAACTGCTTCTAGTCACTTGTGATCATTTTTGTGAAAAATAAATGAAGTTTTTGACCTTCAAATAAGGAAATTATAAAGGAGGCATGGTCTAGGACCCTCTGGATTAGCCCCCCATCAGAGACATAAGTCCCTGTGTTGGGGAATTCCTGGTGCCATCCCTGCTCAAAGCAACCACACATAACATGGCACAGTTGCACAAAATTGTACCTGTAATTTCACTTCTCCTTTCCCAAGCTGTACAAGCTCCTGTGTGGTTAAACTATGGCCATCCAAAAGTATCTATAACGATTAAAAAAACCCAACTAACTTTTAACCTGTTGGATAACATCTGCAGAACATTGCCATAAATCTACAGCTGATAATTACGGTACTGCTCATCATGAACAATATTTGGAATCAAGACTGAAAATGTTTGAATCAACAAAGAAGTTTGCCATGTAAGGACAGAATTTCCATTGGTACTGTAAGTGATGTATTGTTGATAGTTGTAAGTATAGAAGTTTAACCAGGCAAAACAATACCAGTTTTTCCAACTGATTGAAATTAAAAACTATACCATGAAATGACTAAGGAAGTTCACAATAATGGGTATGTACCTTGGGCATAGTATAAAGAAGGCACTTTATGAACTGTTCTGTGAGAATAACTCTCTCCTTCATCAAAATTGGAAGATATGGTGTCTTAAAAAGGGGACAGCACAGACACTAGTGTGGCTTGTGCAATGTGACGGAAAGCCTCATCATGCCACTGCCTTAAATTTTTTTCTTATTATAAGGATAACTTGACATTTTGATTACATTTAAAGGTTTTAGCAGCATAACACAGTTCATAATTTTGTTGTAAGGGTATTTTTGAAGAGAAAATTTCATGATTGACATTTAAATTTCTTTTTCAATAACAAATCATCAAAATATACAATTACATGTAAGTTACTGCACAGTTTATGAAAAACGTATGGTTACATAATATTGCTATCGTCATGAGTAACAATACCAGATACATTTGACTGACTTAAAACTACATTAGAAAAATAAATTGATCCTCTTTGTGAAAAATCACCCCAGGTATTTCATACAAGAGTTGTGAGGGTGAAGATGAATAGACTCAGTGACCCTTGTAAAGACCACCTGGTTGATGAATCCAAAATTAGTGATTGACCAATCATGCCACAATCGGAAATTACCAATTACCGATTGTTCCAAATCATAATCGGCCCGATTCCGATTCCGATTCCAATTATCAAAACGAGTCCAATGACGTCACTTATTCTGCATGCAAACCTGGCGTAAACAACATTAAATGGCTTCCTTGGCTAAAAACTTGTAAAAAAACACAATTCCTTCACATGATAAAATCATTTTAACCCACTGCTAAGTTAGTAGCTTTGCATAAGAGACTTGCACATGCTTCAACTTGTTAGTAGGAGAAATAGCAGAATACTTTTAACAGGTTTTTGGGTTTTTTTTTTTAAAAGTAATTTTCCACCCAGACTCGCTGATGCTTTGTCATTTGGCACTACACTAGCAATCAATAACAACAGCACAGCTAGAGCACTCAGTGTTCCAGTGCTAGCTGGCATGCAACTTGCAGACGTTTTGCAAAGACTTGGATAAAGCAAACGACAAATCCTTATTTCCAGTTGTGTTGGGCAGTGAAGGAAATATTTCCTACTCACACAATAGTAATGTCTTAAATACCAATTTGTATTTATTTAAAAGAAAGCCATTCATCTAGAAATCTGTCGAAGAATTTTCAGTAGACATCTGAATGTTGCTCAAGCCGAACTGATGATGAACATGCAATTATTCAATTATTTTTATAATTTTATCTATTTCACATTGCATTATAAGATTGTGTAAGTGACTGACTGGTGATAGACAAATACACGAGTGCATCTCGCTGCTGACCGTAGAAGAAACTGATGAAAACGATGCCAATTTGGCAACTTCTGAAGAGTTGTTTTATCTCCATATTAATCGGTTATAATTGGGAAATACAGGAACTTCAACCGATTCCGATTGTCTACCAATAATGCAATAATCGGTCTGATTCCAATTCCGATTCCGATTCTGATGATCGGTCAATCACTATCCAAAATACAGTATCAGTGACCTTTTCAATGGTACTGAGAGCAGGCATAGGTGGCCAACCCTGCACCCCTAAAACCAAAAGCTATGCAACCTGGGATACTGACTTAATTACAAAATATACATGTATATCATTTACCTGTGGAGTATAATGCACAGCCTTGCTTGGAGAACATTTCCATTGGCTATATAATATGTAAGAGTTAAGGATATTTCACACTATTATATAGAAGTTAGAACAGTGGTAGTTCTTTGGGCCAAAAGGTGGAGGAACTGCAGAAACTGAATTTTTTCTGTCCATGACATTCCCTCTTCTTGACATAACAAGTTGTCTATCATTTGCTATTGACAGTAAAATTATCTGGAGTTGGACAGAGTAAATCTGCTGAAAGGGAGTGGTTAGGGAGATACATACAGTCTTTAACACTTTGACTGTCATTAGGATATCTCCCCTTGATGAGTGAAGTAGTCATAATGCAAGGTTATAAAAAGCATTCTGCTAGCCCGAGTTAAAAAATAGTACAATATATTCACATGGTCAGGAAAATATGTTTAAAACTTGAGGTCTGCTGTAATATAGATAGTATTTGCAATTATGCAACATCAGTATAGCAATTTACTTACTGATACTAGTTTTAACATGTCCAAAACAACTAGTATGTAATCTCTGACAATGATATTTCTTTAATGACAACATTTTTTAAAATAGAACAGAGAATATTTACAACAAATTGTAAAATATATCCCCAATAACTGTTATGTAAGGATACTTTTCATTGTTTATGATATAGTCATGGTCATCTACTTCTGTAAAAAAGAATTTCCACTAAATTTGTTTCTAGCTTTTCTCAAGAAGTGGGAAAAAAAAGTCATGATAGCTATTTTAAGAATATTTTACTGTTTTAGGCCTAACATATTTATATAACCATGGTAAAAATGAGAGAGTTAGCCAATGTTAATCTCAAACTCATTAATAATTCATGAGCAAAACACAAAGGAAATCAGTACCAAGACATAGTTTGGATATCTGATCTTAATTAGCATAGCATTTCATCAAATTTAAACCCAATTTTCTCTTTAAATACAGATTCGTTTGAGATGTAATATCATACATTTGAAAGTCATGTTTCATCAGGTATCCAAACACCTCAAAGTTGGTTAAAAAACTCGGCTATCACTTCGTTTTTCAATATACTTCTCGATGTTTGGATATCTAATGAAACACTCCTTCTTGTGTATGATATATTGCATCAAATTTGCATGATTATCTTGGGCCTTCAGGGAATATATACACTCTAACTCCAACCATTTTCATTTTTGAGAGTATCATAAATTCAATAAAACTCAAATACAGGTTGGTCCAAATGAAAGAACACAATAACGTTTTGATCCATGTTTTCTATTCTGCAATAATCCAAAAGGGAAGTAACTCTAGCCAACTGAAGAGCAGTCAGGAAGGAGCTGGACGGCTTACCTCTTCTAGGAAGTATTGAAATGTAAGCTTGTAAATATTTTAACCCCTGCTATAAATTTGCAGGGACCAACCAACCTTAATATCACAACAATCACTGCAAAATTTGTATGGCTGGAATTTGCAAGCATATCCAGAAACATACTCCCAGTATAAATATTTCCAAAGTCTTTGTCGTCGTCATGGCTCTACTTTAAGTAGTTCTGCCACATGAATTAAGTATGTTTATTGCTTTCGTTTTTGACAAACATGTTCTACACTACGACTGCTTTGTGAGTCGTTTTGACCAAAATATCTCCCGATATGCTGGAAATCAAGCACTTCAAACGCTTTAAGCCTTAAACTGACAGTGGGGAGTAAAAATGTGCAGGGGGAGTACACAAGTCGAACCTCCTGTCCCCTACAAAGTTGCAGCAGTTGAACCCTCAAACCACAAGTAAAACGACAAAACTCTACTGTCGTATATGTAATATTTGATGAACAAATTGTTACCTTACTTTTTAACTCGACGAACCCATCGTTTTCAAGTACATCCTCGATGGCATCGTCCTGCCAAATAATCGCCCCATCAGGTAAACACAAATGATAGTCCTCATTGTGGGGGTCCACGTCGTTTAACGTGTTGAAAGAACGGCTCCTGTTGGAGGCCTCTGTTATTAACCATCTCACCGACTTTCTGCCGTCTCCACATGGAACGAGGAAACATTTCCCCCCAACTTTTACAATTACTCTCATCTCTTATCCAAGATGACAAGTTCCACAGTGCAGCAATATTTCTTTTATACTTCGCGGAACACCTCCTAATCTTTCCTGTTTACGACCTCTTTCCTGATGTTGACCGCGTTGATTTACCACGCCGTTGGTCATGCATCACCGGCCACGGCATACTATCACTGTCCAAACTCCGGAGATGACAATGTACTTTTGGGTTTTTTTCCAAAAACACAAAGGCCAGTGTGTTTGAGCTAAAAATTGAACAAGTCTCGAAGACGCTTGACAGGAAGATGGCGGACGCCGAAAATATGATGACACGAATATTATTTTATACCGTGAATCAGGTCTGGTTATAACATCTGACAAGCGTAGAGCACTTCACCTGACCGGAAGAATGATGTTTAATCAGGAGAAAATTGTAAAGAAATTCCCGACCCATGCACTAGGGTGCAAACAGGATGAATGAAAGGGAGAAAATCTAAACAAATTTGTTCCACAAAACAGGGTGTTTCCGGAGTGACCTTCTGGGAAAATTTTTTGATTAAAGAGCACGACAGAACATTCCAAAAGTGGATTATGGTCATCTTTAAAATTAAATGAAACTTTGAATGCGTATATTCTGTCCCATTTCTCGAACCTCCGTTCTGATAATCAACTGCTTTCGAAGAATTCCAGCGTTAAAGTTAGTGTACCTACTTCACACCTTGTACACGCCCACAAACTATCGATCACTAAGGGAGGGGCACGAGGGAAACAAATCTTAACCTTTACATTTTGACCGTAAATTTATTCTTTTTGTTAAAATAATTGCAATGTCTATGTATGCCTTGTGTTTCGTCAGTGGATGTGCGACACCTAATTATTTTTCAAATTGCAGAAGCTAAATTGTTTCCTAACCAAAACCTAACCTACCCTTCCCTTCCCTTCCCGCGACTATGAGCTGTTGTAGTCATTTGTTTGGAGTACTTCGCAAGTAGGCAAAGTTGCGTAAATCAAAGCAACTTCAAGTATGGCAACTTTGAATGAAATATGCTCTGGTTTACCATTGAATCCATTGCCACCAAGGCAAGAGCGAGACAATCGAATACCGCATGCCCCTAAACGGAACACCAATCTGTCGAAATCGGAGGAAAAAGTAAGTGAAAATACTCTAAAACTTGTTTAGTATCCTTTTTTCTTTATACGTACCGTTTCTGATGTCATATTTTGTTTGAAGCAAGCCGTAAAGAACGCCTTGAGATACTTTCCTTCTGAAATACATGAAGATCTCGCATCAGAATTCGCTCAGGAACTGAAAGATTATGGCCATATTTACATGTATCGTTTCCGGCCAACCTTGGAAATGAGGTACGGGATATTTTGTTTTTTTGGTAATCGTACTAAAAGAGGGTTACGTAAAGCTTTCTGACAAATCAAATTTGAAAAGCTGTCGAATCTTCTGAGAGTCATCTAATATTAAAAGATAAACAAGGTCATTTTAAATCAATTTTGATAAAAACATGAAGGATGTTTAGAGATAAAATAACATAATCCTTTTAGTGTTTAAAAGGTTCAAATTGAATAAAACCAATGAGATATGCTATTTTTCATATTATTGTGCTTTCCAGGTTTTTTATTAGAAAAGATATTGCATATTTTTTGTATACAGTAATCAGTTCTAGGAATGATAACTTTGATTGTAATCATAATTATTATTAATTAAATTAATCAAAGTTAGAATTTTCATGAAATGGAATAAGCCCATGTGCAAAAAATGCCTTTTCTATAAATTTTGGCTTGGCCAGCTTCTATTACTTCATCAAAACATATAGCTGTCTATATGAAATTCAATGTATTTTCAAAAGTTTCTGTTTTCAAACACAATTCATATCAGCAGTGCTTGAATGGTATGAAGTGGCACTTTAAAAAGTTTCCCTTTTGATGAGCTGTTTTGAAAACTTCCAATTTTTAAGGTGCAGCAAAATGTTAAGACATTAGGGTAATAGACCTTTTTCATAATGGCATCCTGTTTAAATACTCTTTTATATGCATCTTAAATAGCCTTACTAGCCTCATTTGTGAGCAAAGACTCTTTTGAATTACAAACACCAGAATGAGGCCAGTGAGGCTAATTTACATGCTCATAACAGAATATTTTAAACAGATACCATTATAAAAGTGGCCAATAGTGCATCCAAAACCCCAAATTTCCATCCAGAGCTCAGTAAAGTTTTAATCTAGGCACATTACTTGTGAAGAAACACGTGAACTTCTGACTTAAAAACACCAAACCACCACATGCATTATATATAGTTTTTATTAAGTTGTTTGCTAATCAGGATTTCTTTGCTTTAATGGTTATATATTGTATATCTCTAGAGCCTATGATATTGACAAATATCCATGCAAGACCAAACAAGCTGCTGCCATAATGTTAATGATCATGAATAATCTTGACCCTAGGGTTGCTCAGGTATCAATCAATCAAATTATTTTTTCAGAAATCTTAAAATTATTCAGAGTAATGAAATGTTGTTGTCACTGTACCTATCCCATTCTAGTGGGATAAGAAATGCTCACTTGTTGCCTTTCAAGTGATGCAATTGTCTCTAATCAAAACTAATAATTTTCCTTAATAAACATTCTACTAAGCCTATTACTTTTTAAAAAGATAGGGGTTTATTATTATGATATTAATTTCTTCCTGACATCCATATTTCAGTTCCCACATGAGTTAGTTACCTATGGTGGAAATGGTCAAGTGTTTTCTAACTGGGCACAGGTTGGTTGGCTGTAAAACTGCTACATAAGAACAATAAACAGTTTTTATCTGCTTTGCCTGGGTTTTTTTCCTTTTATTTTTTTTTCTATGAAGTCAGGCCCTTACTGTTTGTTGAATGACATCTTGAAAATTTCTCGTCCTTTACAGTTTGTTGAAACTCTTATTGGTAATGATCATTGTGATGCTTATGTCGATCTTGATGTTGCTGTTGGTAATGATGGTCAGGGTTTCCGATAGTGATTGTGACTGTTACTGTGATCATTATTGCGATGGGTATTTTGATAGAGAAGGTGATTGTGATGGTGACCATGATGGTGATCACGGTGATAATGAAGCTGATGGTGATGATCATGTTGTTGTTAAACATACCACGATCATGGACAGGTGCAACTGATTTCAAAAGTGTTGCTGATACCATTACTACAGTTGTTACTATGCCTTCTGCTACATGCTACCACTTTTACTGCTTTCTAATTGCTATTACTGTTGGTGCTGTCAGTGCTACTTCTGTTGCAGCTGTTTCTGCAGTTGCTACTGTTGCTGACCACTGTTCAGTTGATCAATCCTGTTCAGAGTTACTGATGTTGTAGTTATTGTCATTGTTTGTTGGTGCATTAAAATTAATCAAGTTTGGTTGCAATTATTGCATATGCCACTATTGCTAAAATCAGAACCAGCCAACAACTTTAGCAAATATAGGAAGAAACAAACTCTGAACAGTAATGCCATCTTGATAACTCAAGATATGAGTTTAAATCAAGAGAATTACAATGAAACTGTGATATTTCATCTTTCTTTCAAAGACATCATTAGGCAGGCTGCCTGATGATGTCTTTGAAATAAAGACAAAACATCGCAGTTTCATTGTAATTCTCTTGATTTTAACTCATATCTTGAGTTATCAAGATGGCATTATTGTTCAGAGTTTGTTTCTTCCTATATCCACTATTGCTATTACTGCTGCAACCATTGTGCCTGTTGCTTAAGTCTAACTTCCAATTACCATAGCTGCTCAGTAACAGGGTCCAATAACCTTAACAGAAGCTTATGACTTTGTTTTCCATTTGAACAACTTTATGGGGTGGTTGCATTATTACTAACATTTGATGATTTATTTCTTTATCAGTTTTGGATAGTCATGCATTATTTGTCAACAATGACAGAGGAGCAAACCTTGGTTATGTATTCTGGGCACCCACTGGGGCTGTTTCCCAGTTCCCCATCCAGTCCTCGTGCTGTTATCACAAATGGAATGGTAAGTAGCTATTAAAAGATGGCAAGAAGCAAGTGTCTGCTTCAATTCTGTCATGTATATCTAAGAACTAAATGATGTTAAGCAGCCTCTGGCTTGTTCAGGTTTTCAGTAAAGTCTTCAGATATGTACAGGATCAAGATGGTGTTGGACACTTGGTGAATCAGTGGCAATTGTATGGGGTAGACAGTCACAAAGATCACACCTTTTTGATGGAGAATATCCCCAGTCCTATAATATTTCAGTTTCCATTATCAATTCGAGGAACTTTGTTGGAGATTACACCAAGTTCTCCCCAGAAAGCCAGAAGAAAACTTTGGGGCTTGGCTGATCCCTTTATTTTTGAATGAAAGGTGTAAAGGCTGTAATTTTGATTTGGTTGTTTGGACGAATGTGGGTTAAGTAACCAATAGGAGAGTCCATCCTAAAACTAAAGGACTATTCTTTTAGTAATAAAACAAAGATTTTGTCCTGGTGACAAATTTCAGTATTGCTCTGAAAAATGTCTTAACCATGGTGAATTGTTATAGAAGACAGTTCTGAAAAGAACTAGAGGAAACAACACAGAGAGAGAAACTAAATACTAAAAAGAAGCACATGTGCTTCTTTTTAGTATTTACTTTCTTTCTCTGTGTTGTTTCCTCTGGTTCTTTTCAGAACTGTCTTCTATAACCATTCACTATTCTTTTACTTGTAAGTTTAACTGCACAGATATGAATACAACCAGCGATGACAAGAAACTGGCTGAAAGAATCCATTCGGAGCATAAGTGGTTATAATCTACTTAAAAGAACACTATTGCGTACGGTAGTTGGATAAGGGTAATTTAAATAGTGAATAGTGAAGAGAATGCCTGCACTTGAATTAAGAGGATGTAATTTTCCATTTGGGAGGATTTCTCAAAGTACTTTTTTTTCCAACCTTTAGATGATTCCAAATTACTCGAGCCGTGAGAACTACGATAAGCTGTTTGGGCTGGGCGTCACCATGTTTGGACAGATGACTGCTGGCAGTTATTGCTATATTGGTCCACAGGGGATTGTCCACGGCACGACCCTCACTGTCCTCAATGCAGCTCGACGTCATCTAAAGACATCCAAAATGTCTGGTCGAGTGTTTGTCACTTCGGGTCTTGGTGGAATGAGTGGTGCCCAAGCCAAGGCTGCCACAATATGTGGCTGTATTGGCGTCATAGCTGAGGTTTGCCTTATGTTAAAATGATGTTTAGTGATGCTAAACCATTGGCTCTGAGACAAGGTTTTGGAAAACGCACACATTTGTGTCAAGGACAAAACGAAGCACATCATTTTAGTTGTTTGCGTCGTTCGTGATGCATTAGAAAAATGGATTTTTTTACGTGACTGCAATGCGCTGACGACTCCCTTTTCGCGGTCAACTCTTCTCGTGCGCAAAGTTGTGTATTTCTAACATCGGCTGCATATCATATTGATAGACTGATGGGAATAGTCTGGCCGAATGTCAGTCTCGCTGCGGAGACTCTACTAAAAGAAGTACCTTTCCACTATAATGCAGTTATCCAAATCATGATGTCCCACAATAAAATGCGTTCTTTCTTTCTGCAGGTTAATAAAGCTGCTCTTGAGAAGCGACATCACCAAGGGTAAATGACGATAATAGTAACGATGTTGTTGAGGGATGGATTGATAAGCGGAGGACACATTTTTAAAAAGTGCAGTGTGAAGTTATTAAATGAATGGCAAAAAATGAGGATGCATTTTCTTAAACTTTTTTTTGTAGCTGGCTCATGGAAATCACAAACAGTCTGGACGAATGCATCGACAAGATTAAGTACGTTAATCGAACTTTTAGATAACATCCACGATAGGTAATTGTTCAAATTAGTTCCCTGACTCACTTATTTGGGTTTTTCTGCTCTTCGCGATCGCAAGCATATGTATAGAAGTTCCTTGATTGTTTTAATTTGAAAAATCATTTTCCAAACCTGCCACGGCAGTCAAATAAGTAATTGTACATCAACAAATATTCCAACTCTGATTGACTGAGAGCAACGGAATTTCAAGGAAAAAGTGTAAAAAAAGATAAATTGGTTTAACAATTTAATTGATGAAATAAATATATTAGATAAATTAATTATTAATTAATTGAATTAAACACTGAACTAACTTTTTTCGGAACTATGCTACTTTTTTTCTTGTACATTGTTAAATAGTAATAGAATGGTTTTTCGTGCAATTAGGTAGAACACGCTGTCGTGAGTTTATCAAAGACCTCAAATAGCGCCGGGCCTCCGGACAGGTGCTATTTTCAAATTTTTTGAAAAACTCAAGAGTGCGTATTTTTTCGAAATTGCACTCGAAACCATGTTGTTACGTATGCAAATACCTCAGGTGTTCTAGGTTATCGTACAGAATATTTCGTAGTAAACGAGAATTGGATTTGGGTTTATAAATCCTCAACCATACCGTCTAGCGATTTACAGGGATAGTCATTCAATGGCTGTTGTTTCATAAAGTTACAAGCTATTTTGCACGCCAATTGCTTCGAGACGTTTTGTTGTTTCTCCTAACTGGTACCAAAACAGTTTTGGTTATGACTTTTGTTGTTTTTCAGGAAAGCCAAAGAAAGAAAGGAGACAATCAGTCTTGGTTTTCATGGAAATGTTGTTGATCTGTGGTAAGTGATGTAGGTTATCTTGAACGTTTTGTAATCACAGTAATTAACACAAAGTTACCTTTTCTTTCAACTCTTCGCTCTACTTGTTTCAGGGAACGACTAGCAGCGGAGAAAGAAATGCTCGTTGACATTGGATCCGACCAGACTTCGCTTCACAATCCTTATAATGGAGGATATTATCCTGTCGGACTGAGCTTTGAAGAAGCGAACGAACTAATGGCCAGTAATTCTGAAAAGTTCAAGGAAGCTGTTAAAGAAAGGTAATTGACCCCAAGGCTTATGACTTTAGATGAGCTTATCCTCGGCATCTCTACCCAAGGATGATTTAAAATCAGTTTGTTTGTTTTTTCTGGGATGGAGTAGACATCGTCACCTTCTCAACGTGACGCTTCCCAGGCGGTAAGGGAGACAAACGACACCCAACATAACATTAAGTCTTAGTATTTGTAAAGTGAAACTGTTTGTTTGTTTGTTTTGGTTTAGTTTAAGGAGGCAAGTGAAAGCCATTAACAGTCTGTCTTCAAGAGGAATGTATTTTTTTGATTATGGAAACGCCTTCTTGCTTGAAGCGAGCAGAGCCGGTAAGAAGACCACATGACGACTTCAAAAACGTGACTTCCTTTTCATATTATTTGAATGTAATTAAGCTGAATATACGTCACTGTTAGGACATATGGGAATGTTCCAGGACGAAAATGTTTCTCACTTATCTTATCCCACTCAGGTGGGATAGCTAGGAAGCTGCGCTTGTACGTGCTTTCCCACGGTGCTTTTGGTCGATACCAGATATCTTCCCGATATCTTCGACGAAAAAACATGGCGACTTTTTGACGGTGTGAAGTACTCGACGAAGGTAGAAAAGCAAATTCACAATTTCATTACATAGAAAATAAGTTGGACGTTTAAGTATTTGTCTTCCAGTTGAAAATATTTCCTTTGCTTGACTAAACTGCAGTCTAGCCCTTTATCTTTCCGATGTGGCCTCCCCTCCCCCCACCGGTCAAGGGTGCGTTCGAAATTTTGTTCGACAAAACTAAGAAGTTTTCCCTGTGGACAAACTTTGGTTGGAACGGGTGGGGGAAGGACAGAACAGTATTTACCCTGCAGAAGGAAACAAGCTTAGAATGATGCTGTTAATGGCTTCAGTGTTCCGATTCGTTATTTCAGGATTGTTCTTTACTAAAAGCCCGGGATTTTTACATTTTTTTTTTTCAAGGTGCTGAGGTTGGCCTTAAGGATGACGGAACGTTTTGTTACCCTTCTTACGTTCAGCATATAATGGGGTAGGTTCAAAAGTTGATTGTATCCTGCTACGACTTGCGCTCAGCTTAATGGAAAAATTGTGAATCCTTTAAAAGAATGGGGAGTTATAGGACTAATTAGGGCAGTTAATCTTGATGATTCACTCCTTAATTCTTAAAAGTGTAATATAATTAAAAAATTTTAAGTTCTATCTACAGTATGAGCGGTGGCGTTGTGTTGCATTGTACAATGGTTAAAATACGAATACACGTAAGCATTCGTGTTCTACAAAGATTCCAAAAATTTTAGTCGAGAAAATAGCACAAAAAGTTCATGTCTATCAGTGGTTGTATCACTTGATACAACATGTGTGGTTGTATCACTTGATACAACCTGTGTGGTTGTATCACATTTACAACAGCTGATTAGACTTTATAGTCTTTAATGTTTTCGTTATGAATTATTGAATATTGTAAGTTGAATTATTCTTAATGAGTGTTTTAAATGGTATTACTTGACTTATTTTATTTAGAAATATATTCTCACTTGGGTTTGGCCCATTCCGGTAGGTAATTGTGCAAGTTTTTGATTCCTCTGAATCATGAAAATCCCTAGTATATCTTCTCACAAGGAAGAATAGCGTTGTTCATTGCTGTAGTTTAAAAACTCTTTTTTTTCAAAACTGCTGAGTTATTTTTTACCCCTAGGTGGGTATGTGCTTCAGGGTCTCCGGAGGATTTGAGTGAGTCGGACAAGATTGCCGCAGAGGTCTTGGAGGCGTTCTTAAAACAAGGCAGTAAGTAATCATTGTTTTCTTATAGTTGACTCTCAACTTTTAACTACTAGTACTGCCGAGAAAGGGTGGGGAGTGGGGTGATATTGACCCTAGAACAAGTAGAAATAAGGGTGCCCGGACGAAATCAGGAGGCCCGATAGGCCGGAATTTATTGATTTAAACTGGAATTGCTTTACTGTTTTGTTCATTTTTGAAGTTCATTCGGTGAGACGTCAGTGCATTATGGTGAATTCGTTGGGCAATTAAACGTCACATGAAAAATTTCCAAAATTAAAGAATGCAAGACTTCATTCTGCCCAACAGTTAGTGAGGCCAGTCGTGTTAATTTTCAACTGGAGGGGGTCTGCCAACGTCTGTACCTCTCCTCCTGGGGGCTTTCAGCGGCACTGTTAACAACACTCCGGGTGACCCTTATAAATAAAATCTTACTGTTTTATTCATTGCTTTTGATATCAGATCAATTATTCCTTATCGCGTGTGATAATCACGTGTTGGGCAAGTATCAGTGCGTGAAGTGTTGCTAGTGTTTTCTGTTCTGTAGTTCCACCAGAGGTAAAACAGCAATATGAAGACAACTTGAAGTGGATTAAAGAAGCTGAAAAAAATAATCTTGTAAGACAGTATTTTGTAATCAACACCGTTGGTTATTTTATGGAAGTTGGAATTAAAATTTACGTCTTGCATACTGTACAGCTTAATAGCAGATAGCCATTATGCTATATCTCATGACAAATGACGCCCTTTCATGGTAAACCATATCATAACATGACATAGAATGCCGACCTACACCATACTACAGTATGACCAAACTTTATACTCGGCTACGTCGTACCACACCTTACCACGCCATTCTTTGTCATACCATCTCTTTTACCATCTTATCTTAATCTATGCGGTATATAAAAACACGCCTGACTATTCCAGACCAAGCCCACAGCCCACGGCACACCACTACAGAGGTTAACATGGTTGTTCTATTTCTTTAAGGCGTGATTGGTGAAGATAAACTTAAAAAATTAAACATTTTGCCCTTAAGAATGCTACCACGTGAATTTTCTTGTCATAGGTAGTTGGATCACAAGCTCGCATTTTATATTCCGACCAAAAAGGAAGAGTGGCCATCGCCTTGGCTTTCAATCAAGCCATTGCAGACAAAAGAATCAAAGTAAGTTCCAGACATAGCCGCGTTTTTTTAACCACTGGTAATTTTAAAATTTCAGTTTTAAGAAAGTTGGCCTATACTTTCTAAGAACGCGCATTAAATCATTGTGGCTCATTCGGCAGCACAATGGACTGGAATAGCAAAGTTGTCCCTTACCTGAACTTATAGTTCCTTTAGTCGACTGTCGAACTGGGAGTCTAGATCGGAAGAAAAGTATTTTTTATCTCACAGTGATAAAATAATCGCCTACTTTAGAGTTTCTTTGAATGGGAGTGGAGTTTAATCAACGTACCAAATCCCCGTGAACGGACGAGGAACCCAGTTAATTTCCAGGTTCTCCTACCATTAATGGTTCTTGTCTTCATTCTTATCTGGCAGGGACCTATTGTGTTAAGTCGGGACCATCATGACGTCAGTGGAACGGACAGGTAAGTATTCTATAACGGGGGAACCATGGGAGGCATTCCCCGAAGAGGGACATGAAAAAAGGCTGGGTTAGTCCGTCTATTGTTAGGGTGTGTTGGTCAAAAAATCCAAAGTCTCTCCCGTATATTTAACCAACACTTCCGGATAGTGATAAATTTTCCTAAGAAAAAAGAACAATAGAGTACAATCGTAACGACGAATATGAATTTGGTCAATTATTTCTGTGCTTTTCAGTCCGTACCGAGAGACGTCGAATATCTCTGATGGCTCAAAATTTTGCGCAGGTAAGTCTTGTTAGGTGATTTTTACTTGCCCGTCATTCGTCAATATGTCTCTTCAAAGACCTATACCTGAGTCTTTGCCGGTAGCTCGAGTTCATTCATCAGCAGGTCGTCCAGTGGGCGTTAGATGCAAAGAAAATAAATGAAGTTACTGTGGAAGGAGCTTACAATCCATTGGGAATAGCACTCCGCACAAATGACATTACTGTGGTCGATTTAAAAACGTTTCTTTGGGTTTCTCCCTTGGGTTTCTTCAGCGTCATTTTGACGCTGTTGAAACTTTATTGTAATTTGTCTGTCTTAGGTTTAAAAAGAACAACTGTTTTTAAAGTATGTAGTCTTTCACTTAAAACCTTATCGATCAGCAGATATCCGAAAAGGCTCCAGAAATTGATCAAGTGAAAAGCAAAGTTTAGTTGCATCCAATGCACATTGTACTGCTCACTGTGACAAATGTCATTCTGCGTCCCGTGAACAATGTTCCGTTGCACCCCGTGAATAGTGTAGTGCTAGGCACTGTGAACGATGTCGTGCTATATGAACACACAGTCCATGAACCATTGTTGTGCACCCCGTGAAATATGTTGATCTGAACACCATGAACACTGTTCTAGTACACCACGTGAACAGTGTTGTTCTGCATTACCTCGACAATGTCGTTCCTTCAGCCATCAATAAGTCGCAAGCCTTATGACGAGGTCGAACAGCCATGTTTGCAATAGTAAATATGCTTGTTTCCCAACAATATTTTTACCTACGGCTATCTCATTTGTGTTTTGATATTTTATCTTAACTTTCTACCTTGACGTACCCGATACATATTCATATTTGGTGGATCGAGCTACAACGTTCAATCACTGGTACATTATTCTGTTTTGATTGTTGTGCTGGACTCAAATGATCATTTTGATGATATCTCATATATTCACATTTATACTCATCCCCCGTACGATTTTATTAAGATATGGCTGTTCAGAATGTCATTGGAGACTCATTCCGGGGTGCAACATGGGTGAGCTTGCACAATGGAGGTGGTGTTGGCTGGTAAGCCATGAATTTTATTTTATTCTATAGAATTTCATTCCATGCCTTTCTTCCCTGTTTTATTTTTCTCATCTACTTCTTACTGTTTAATTCGATCTATTTTTTTTTTTTTCATTACTGGTGTCAAAGACGCGCAGTCATCTATATCAGTTCAGGGAAGTGTTGTGCTCTATCTGCTTCAGTTCACGGGGATTATGGAAATAGCAACGATACTGGATCTTGAATGATAGTTGAACCTTCGTCAAGTTCTATCCCCAGAAAAACGATTTCTGAGCCCCGCTTTCAACGTTTGTCAAGCTGTATCGTCAGAAATCGTTTTCCTGAAGATTGAGCTTGACGAACGTTCAACTATCGTTCAAGATAGCTTCAAGCTCCCACATTTCCCAAATACATATCTCGATACTGGATCTTTATACCGATAGTTGAGATTTCTTCAGGATTTGGTACATTTCCCTGAAATGGGCAATCCCCATCTTACATTATTAGATAGGATACGCATGACCTCGTTCAGTTAGGTCCTTGTAATCCCATCTAGCCTCTTTGCATTCACAATGCTATGCCAGAACAACTAAATGCGTTAGACATGACTGAAGCTATCTAGTGTAAATCTCTGTTTTTGGCCTTAAGTTTGTATTCCCGGTGGAACATGTCCGCTTGTATTGTACATAAAACTTCACCGTTCTCATGTAGCATTTCATTTTGTGACATATACTCAAAGTACATATATTTCATCCGTAGGGGAGAAGTTATGAATGGTGGCTTTGGTCTCGTTCTGGACGGCTCAAAGGTAGAGAAAACGTCGTGTTACATTAAGTTAGAAATTTCTATTTAACTTTAAAGAGGTATTAGATATTCAACGTGGAGACGTTCAAAGTTTTAACTGTACAGTAGAGTTTGAGGAATTTAGAAATGGATTGTTTCGTTTTTATCTTATGATAAACTTGGACTAAATTCCTCTTGCCTGGCCGGTTACTGAACGTTACTGTTGATATTTCTTTATCCTTTTTATCCATTCTAGGACGCTGAGAAGCGGGCAAAAGAAATGCTGTCGTGGGATGTCTCGAATGGAGTACGTAATGAATCATTAAAAGCATTCTAATCTATACCTGCATTAAAAAGACCTTGTCGAAGAGAAGGGCTCTTTGTCACACTTTTTCTGGCAAATTTGATCATGTACGAAATTATGCTGACATCGCACGAAATCTCAATAAAGCGTTTACGCGTGACGTCATATTGGTGTTCCTTAACAAAAGAATTTTCATGATCTTCTTTTATTAAGTACACCAACGTGGCTGTCATGCCCTATTTAGTTATATCTTTAAGTATTGAGTTAAAACGCTCAGTAAAACGGTTTTGAAGGGTATGAAACACAGTAAAGTTACCATGGTAAAGATGGAAGGACAGATCGTTAAGATCTAGCCAAAAAAAAACGGGTTACAAACGTGACACTATGACATCTCTTGTCTCAAAAGAAACCAAATCTAGTTCAGTTTTTGTGAAAACGTAGCCTTGAATGCTCAAAAATCCTCTACAGTTGTCAGATAACTGGTAATTTGAATGAATGGAAAATTTCAGGTATTAAATTTTTAGTTTAATGCAGCTGAATAGGACACATCTGAGTTCTCTGAGGTTTTCAAACAGTGAGACAAAATGGCCTAATCTTGGCGTTTCAAATCCCTCACATCATTTTCCCACTGTGTTATTTCTTCATTTCACACGTTCTGAGATTTTTAAATATGAATAAATACCAGACCTTTCCAAAGCCGTTTTATAAAGTGAAGTGTGCGAAGCAGCTCTTCAGTTAATTCACACGTTAACATCGTCCGAGTCATTTCCTTTATGTGCCATTTTCTTTCCAGAAAGCTCCCTAACTTCACCTCTCATTTCCCATGACGTAAAAGAAATACATTTTGTTCACTGTAGAAGCTTGAAACATTCTCAAAACATGGCAGGCTATGAGCCTATGACAAACCAGAACTAACTGAAAAAGCGCGCGAAAACCATTTTCACGGTAGAAATGTTTGTCGTCGCCACCGTGGTTGGATGTGCGACATTTTTTACCAGTTACAGGTAATCCGTCTGAATTCCAATTGGTTGTTTCATATTCCGTCACTATTATATTTCACTTTCTGTCTTTGAAAAAATCTCAGGGGGCGTTCTTTTGCGCCTACTCTGACTATTCTTACTCCAGAATACGAAAAGATGATTCAATGAAGTACCGAATCACAAAAGAGGAAATGTGTGGAAACTAGACTGAGCTTGACAGCTGGTGATCTGAGCTTTAACGCACCACTGCTCACACTCATTGTCTTGCGTGTGTTAGCCACCAAAACCATAGCAAATTTCTACACCTGATTGATGTCGATGAATCTTGAGAACACTCGAATGATTTTAATGTCCATTCTACCACTTTAAAATATTACCAGCATCCATATTCCTGCTGTTCGCCTGCCTTGATCAACATCCATATTCCTGCTGTTCGCCTGCCTTGATCAACATCCACATTCCTGCTGTTCGTCTACCTTGATCAACATCCATATTCCTGCTGTTCGCCTGCCTTGATCAACATCCATAATCCTGCTGTTCGTCTACCTTGATCAACATCCATATTCCTGCTGTTCGCCTGCCTTGATCAACATCCATAATCCTGCTGTTCGTCTACCTTGATCAACATCCATATTCCTGCTGTTCGCCTGCCTTGATCAACATCCATAATCCTGCTGTTCGTCTACCTTGATCAACATCCATATTCCTGCTGTTCGCCTGCCTTGATCAACATCCATATTCCTGCTGTTCGCCTGCCTTGATCAACATCCACATTCCTGCTGTTTGTCTGCCTTGATCAACATCCATATTCCTGCTGTTCGCCTGCCTTGATCAACATCCATATTCCTGCTGTTCGCCCACCCTGAGAAGGACAGCCATAATACTACTGTTTCTATTCCTGCTCCGGAAAACGTCGCCATGACCATTCGTTCCGTGTATTTTTATGCAGGAATGGTCCCCAACATTACGCACTGAAAGTCATCAAGAAAAAGTTAACTACCTTTCCACATTCTGACTGTTCTGTTCCCCTGAACACGATGGCAAGAATATTCCGTCAATCTGTAGACCGAAATGGCTCGCAGAAGAACGCTATAACCGTTCATTCCATGTATCCTTATTCCATAGGACTCACGAAAGAATGCACCCCAGGTATCTATTCCCTTACTGCATTACTTCATTTCTCAAGGAAACTCCTTTCCTTACAGGTTGCGCGACGTTGTTGGAGTGGTAACGACGCCGCCAGATCAACCGTGGATCGAGCCATGGAGGCTGAGCCACTGCTCAAAGTCACAATTCCCCATGAAGTCAAAGATGAAAGTTTGGTTACCCATGCTTTGGACGGAATAACGAATGGTATAAAGTGAACCGACAACATCAAAAGAAGGACAGCGTAGCAGACACTACGGTTCTTGAACTTTGAGAAAATACTATAGTCTTGCTATCTGGACTCACGAAAAATCTAAGAATTCTAATCTACATGCATCTACATATTTACTAAGTTGGTAAAACCAGTAAAGAAATATGTAATTCTGATGACATAAATTAGAAATTCTGTCATTAAGTTGTTTCGTTGTCACATGTTATCACGTAGGATTCAGATTGAGATTTTCATTTGATACCTTTCAGCTTTTATTTCAAAGGTTAAAATAATCAGTGCATGTTGGTGAAGGTAGATTGTCCAGGTTAGTGTAGTCTTGAGGAAAACTGTTAGTGACTGACGTTTTAACGGCCTCAGCGGCAGTAATCTTCAGAGTCGAAACTCTTTTCCCTTTATTTTTTTCTTTTTTATACTCTGAAGATGACCTCCGCTGAGGCCGTCGAAACGTCAGTCACCAACAGTCTTTCTCAAGACTACACTCACCTGGACGATCTACCATCACCAACATGTATAGATTCTCCCGGGTTCAAATCATTTACTTCATTAAAATTATCGCTTAGGCAAGTGATGTTCTTTTCTTTGTTGCAAAAGCTAGCCGAAGTCCGTAAGGTAGGTCTGTCACGAATGAGTTACCGTCGCCAAAAGAGATGCATACCTTTGTGTAATGAAGCAGTACAACCTTATCTTCCTTGCGTATTTTCCCAATTCTTTTCTCAACAATGTTTACATACCTTTCATTCTCTGTTGTGTCACTCGAGGTAAGACTTCACCTAGTATTTTGCAAAACCACTTGAACTAAAACTGCTTGAGTATACATATCATTAATCTAACCTTTGTTTACAATACGTCTATATGCTCGTTTGTCAGCGATGGCCTTATGTGATCAAGTTATCGTTACATCAGTGTAAGCTGTTGTTTGTCTGGATTTTGGCGACTACGTTCATATTAGCAAGAGCAACGAGTGCTGTAGAAAAACGCGCAACAACTTTGGTTATTCCTAAATGTTGCCCCAAAATAGCCCTCATGCAGATCCGTAATTAGGAGAGAGAATAGAGATTGGCCGTCAGTCGTAACTACTTTGGAATTCAAAGGAGGTGTTTATATGGAAGCGAACCAGCCCTCTTGGTAGGGCTAACCCTAGTGAGAGGGGTGAATTCTACCTCGCTTTAACATGGGAATTTTATGGCCCTTCTAGGGGGCTGCATCAATTTCGCATGTGTTTAATTTTTCCCAGCTCTCCAAAGAGGGCCGGCCCTTCTGAGTGTGTTTATATGGGAAATTCCCAGCCTTCCTAGGCAAGATGTCGCTTCGGAGGGCTGGCCCTCTTCTAATGTAAACGAAAACAAATTTTACAAAGGATTTCACAGGGAGGCGAGATCTCGGTAAAAAGGGACAGCCCTGCTAGGTGGCTCGCTTCCATGTAAACACCACCAAAGAAGATTACATTGAAGTGGTGTGTAAGTGCTGCAAACAGACATCGAATAACATTGGTCAAAACATAGCACTTACAACACTTATAGTCTTCCGTTTTGGGTTTCCAGTATAGATTTACAAAAAAGATTAAGAATGTCGTTCCTTAATTATCTACTTCGACTTTGTGAGGTAAATCTGTCAAGAAATATCTTGAAAATGACCTAATGACTGAGGTAAACCTCTGGATTTGTCTTTGCTGGTAATTTCGGGGCCAGAATATTAGTTCTTCGGGAATACGGCAGTTTTTGTTGCCTTTCATTCGTATGTTCTGGAACAGCGACAGTCAGACCGTAACGGCCAAATACTCAGTCACTTGGAGATTTACGAGGAAAAGATAGAACATCGTCGTTCTTTCAGCTCGACATTTGGCGGTAAATCCGTAAAGTTTCGCAAAAAAATATCTCAAAGATGGTGGAATTACTGTTGTAAACCTTCCGACGTCTTTGCTGGATTTTCATTTTCATAATATCCGCTCTTTCCAAGTTTGATATTTTGTGTAATCTGTTATGTTCCGGTGGTGGTAAAACAAGCCCAAAATAATGTAACCTTAATGGTTCCTTTCGTAGGTGATTTATGTATAAATAAACTTAAGCTTATCACAAGACGCCTCAGATCATGTCGGGAATATCTATAACAGCACGTACTATCGTAGTGGGGCGTTTATACAACATCTTGTGGTTATACGTGTGTGAACTATATATAGACTTATTAGATATATTCCATATGTGAACAAGCAAAGACGCATGATCGTGTTAAAAATATCTATAACTGCACGTACTATCGTAGTGGGGCGTTTATACAACATCTTGTGGTTATACGTGTGTGAACTATATATAGACTTATTAGATATATTCCATATGTGAACAAGCAAAGACGCATGATCGTGTTAAAAATATCTATAACTGCACGTACTATCGTAATGGGGCGTTTATACAACATCTTGTGGTTATACGTGTGTGAACTATATATAGACTTATTAGATATATTCCATATGTGAACAAGCAAAGACGCATGATCGTGTTAAAAATATTTATAACTGCACGTACTATCGTAATGGGGCGTTTATACAACATCTTGTGGTTATATGTGTGTGAACTATATATAGACTTATTAGATATATTCTATATGTGAACAAGCAAAGACGCATGATCGTGTTAAAAATATTTATAACAGCACGTGCTATCTTAGAAGGGGATTTTATACATTTTGTGATAATGCGTACAGGAACTATATATGAAACTCAATAAATATATTGCACATGTAAACAAGCAGTTGCATGAAGGTGCTAAATATGAAGCTAGGTAACACAGAATGTCAATTCAAATTAACCATCAAGTATGATTCTACTGAAGGTGCACTCTCTGGGTGTATTATTCAGGTAGATTTCTTAATTGGAAGTATGAAAACAAAAGTCTGTCTACTTTAAAGAAGCTAACGAATAGAACACGCTCTTCTTCATCCGACTCCTAAACTGGCTGAACAGGATAGAAAAAAATTTATACAGCATTCCGTTCATATATGTCAACAGATCCAAAAATAACATAATTAAATTATTAAAATTAACCAAATTAATGACATCGTGCGAAACCTTCAATTTTTACATTAATAACGCCTGGTTCACGTTCGTCGCACGAATCGCCGAAACTCGGTAACAATTCTGTTCCCTATTCCCACGATCCTTATAGGATTCATTAGTGTTCCCTGTTAATACAAAACGTAAAAAACCTCAGACCGTTGACGACCGTCTGGGTTCGCGTTGAAATTAGAAATGATTCCCATTCCTGCGGTTCTCACGATCAGATCGGGTTCACACTCGTCACAAGAATCACCGACAATCGGAGCCAGGGAAAATCCCAGATTCTTATAATTACGACAAATGTGAACAAGAATTAAATGTTGAAACAGTTTAAACAGTCCATAAATGAGTTCTTTCCAGTTAAGGTATCTTCCCTTGACGAGTGCAATTGGTTGGCGTTAACCAGAGTAAAGCAATACGTTTCAGATATATCTCATTCAACATTGTTGAGTAATGTTGAATGAAATGTTGGAACCGTTTGACGTGGGTTTTCAACCTTGTTGAAAATCCACGAGAATTATGTGAATGTTGAATAGCTGCTTAATGAAAATTCAAAAAGGTTAAAACTTTGTTTAAGAACGTCGACCAAGCCGCATTTCTGTTACTCCATAAAAATATGGACAAGCTCAGAGGAGCTAGACTGGCAGACGAGAATCAGGGGGTCCAACCAGAAATTTCAAAGAGCAGGGGTGAGATGATAGAATCAAGATACTGTCGAGAAGCTGTCACTAAAAGGGCTATAAGATTTCCACAAAAAGAGCAGGGGTCGCGTCCCCCCCTCCCGAACACCTCTATGGTAGATGGATAACACGTAGACTTTCGTCAAGCTTTATCGAATGAGATACTATGCCATTTTAGTCAAAAAATAAAATTTAAAGAAGAAAGTCACAATTCTGATTGATATCTTTGAAGAAGATTTGTATGTTGATATGTTTCTAATTATTTCAAAACGGTTAAAATGTTTAAGATATCCGATACTCACATGGATTATTTTACAGTTATGCTTGCGAATCTTGTAAACATGGGTCATTTATATGCATGTCTTATGATTTGTTTCAATAATTATTACTGTATGATAATTCTAATTATTTGTTTACTTTTGGGATTTTTAATTATTGTTGTAAACCTACCAATTTACTTCTTGTCTAACTTAATTACTTTTTTGTTTAAGATCATATGATATTAATAATCGTGTAACATGTCTGACCTAGATTAACAAAAGCTACCTACCGGCTAATCTTATTGATTGTAATTGTTGTAATTCATTGTAATCGTTGTTGTATGCAAAAATAAAGTCATAATGAATTTGATTGCTTCTTGTATTTAAAATTTAAGGTTTCAACTTTATTTGCTAATGTTCAGTCTACAACTCTATTTAGTTTCAACATCCTTCTATTGTTGTGATCACTTTAACTGTGTGGTAAATGTAACACGTACATGCAAGGATACTAGCCTGTTACAGTTCATTTTAATCCCAGTTATAAGTGATCGCTTAGCAGAGTTTTAAAACAACTGGAAAATTGAGAATAGTGATGTTATGTTTCTCGTTTACCAGAGGTGATTTCAGTGCAATCATGATGTGTTTGTTAGGTTGAGGTCTCGATTATAGTGATTTCTTGAAAAGAGTTTCAGTATTTTGTATAAGTGGTTGCCCCTATTGCGGTCGATTATTCTTGAGGTCTTTTAGGTCAGCCTAGTTAATGAGACTCTGAGTGATCCTCTTATTCAAGACAAGGAAAGGGCTCCCATGTGAAAGGCAAATAAACTATTATGCGATTACACAATTTCAGAGCCCATGTTAGGGTCATGTGGTGGGACACTGCAGAGACAGTACTCCCATGAACTCGGTGTCCCCTTGAGGTAGGGGGTGTAGGTAGGAGTATCAGAGAGGGCTGCTCTATCATTCGCTTGTTTGTTCATTTTTTAACTATGGTTTAACTAACAAATTCAAACTTGTGCCTGGCCACTTGATTTGCCCATTTTTTACGGAAGAAATCCCGGAGAACAAACGTGTAGGTAGTTTAAGACCTATTCTGTCGCCTAAGAGGTAAGTGGCGTGGTCGCCTACGAGTTGATAGAGGTGGTGCTTAATAATTGTGAGGGGAAGTTGCTCAGAGTGGTTTGACTGTGCATCAAAAGATTATGGAAAACTGACTACCAAGATATCAACTGCATATAGATTATATTTTAATATACCAAGGTAATTTTAAAGTTGTTCCGTTATAATTTGATACTTAACGTGTTTTCATTTAAAATTCTGATGCAAGGTAAATATAATTTGGTGTAAATACGTAGGTGTGTTAACTAGTTATTTTTTATCTATCTTCGTTTTGTAAATTTCTGGTAATTCAACAAATAGATTGCCCTTGTTATTGAGTTAGTATTGAATTGACCTACTTTACATTATCGATTCATGTCATATATCATGAATTTTAAAGATTGTTTATTATTTCGGATTAGTAAATTCTTTGTAAGACATTTCGAGATGAAAATTAGCGAAATTATTTTCCTTTCAAGGTGCTGAGATATCTGCGCAGTAAAAGAGGTGATTAAAATTCATATGCCGTAAGTCTTTCACTGGCTATATCACTTTTCTCATAACTGAAAAAGTATAACGTCAGCTTACCGGTGGGTAATACGGTTTTTCCCACTGGTGAAAAAAGTCGTATCAGACTTCTGACTAATTAACAGTTTTCCCGCTAAAACAATTTTCATTCTGTAAACTTGCTTTCAAGCAGCGGATTTTAACCATATTTTAAAGTTTTGCTATCCGTAGAAGCTTACAAAGCACAAGATATAGGAGACATGATGAATAAGAGCTTCATTGCACGCAACTCTGGCTAGAACTGAAAGGTACGAGACATTGTAAAGCAACGAACAATTTTGAAGAAAACGTGTTATGAATTAAACAGTGGTGCTGGTACTCGATCGGCTACGTTTCGTTTTCTTCAAATTGACTAAATGTAGGAATGACTTTGCACGATTTTAACTAGCAATATTATATTTACATCCTAAGAAGCTAGTCAGTGCCTCTCTCGGTCGTTTCATAACACTTGTTTTGGAAATATACATAAGCATAGGTAATCTGAGCGTGGTTTCACGTGCAATTTGGAAACAAAAGACACGAATGAGTTCTTGATTTTTGTTCCGAATTATTGTCATTTTTGAATGAATGAAGTTGAAGGGCTAATGTTATGTGTGTAAAATGATGTATAATGGTATGCATGGAAGGCGTTAATAGCTCACAACAAAACTATTGCAATGTAGAAGATCTCGTTCATAAACATCTAAAAAAAAGTCAAATGTTTATAGGCTCAAACTTAATCCTTATTTGCTTAAAAATGAGCCGGGGAATGAAACGCCGATTTGAAAAATTCAAGAATCATTCTAGAATATTTACTGCACAAGTGAAGCTAGTTTCTATTTCGCACGTGAAATTACTCATGGCAATTGGCCAGTCTATCATGCATTTACATCTTCCATGAATGCATCTTTCTCTATTTATTTCCTGCATTGGTGGTTTTAAAATTTGAAGCAAGTAGGGGCCATTACCACTTTCCTTCCTATCGAAGCAGTACTAGAAAATATAACAACATGGATGGTCATATTTGTATTTTTCATTGGCTGTGAGCGCTGGAAACAAATTATTGCTGGCTCAAACTACACGTCACTTGAAGCGTGGGTTATGCGATGTTGAAATAACTTGATTTTGTCGCTAATCACAAGAATATTGAAGGGGTCTTGACAATTGTTTTTTATAATTTCTGAATTATCTCCCTCACCTATTACACCTTAACTTCGGCGCTGACTCTTAATCGTCCACTCAACTTTAGTTCACCCTACAGAGTACATGTTAAATGGAGTTAGCGTGGCGAATCTATTGCAGACCTTCTTAATGCAGAACAACTATTCACACACGACATTGAGGCGAATAATTGTTTTAGCAGATACCTTGCGCAAGTGTCTTCACATATACTTTTTTAAAATTTTTAAAACAATTTTACCGAACTCAGTCGGCTTGTCGCCTAATCATCGTTTGTAAACAAAATATTTTGAACACATCCTGAGTGCATTTATCGCTAAAAAGTAAAAGAAATACAAATCTTTGAATACTTTCTTGCCAGATGTCGTTGCTGTTTTGGTATTGTCTGGCACGACAGCTTCGTTTATTAAAAAAAAGTTCTTCGTTAACGTAAACAAAACTGGAAGTCATCTTGTTGTGCTCGGAGGCGAATAGTGCAGAATATTCCGAGATAGACGAACCAATCAGATTGTGCAAAAACACTATTCACCTGCATGTGATGCGTGCAAATAACATGTAAAAATGTCAAAAGGAGTACAAGTCAGTTGTTCAATGATCAACTAATTGTACAATCTTTGAGTATTTTACTGAAAATTAGATACTTAATTTACAATCAACTCTTCCAAACCAAATCTAATTAGTATATTACAATCAAAGGAAACAATTATTCATCTAAAACTTGTTCTTTCTTGGCACTCTAAAATATCTGGAAATTTAATCCACATTTCTGGAATAACCTCTGTTAGAATTGGAGTTATATTCTAAACTAGTGCCAAACATAAATTTCAAGAAAAAATAAAATAAATAACATTTTCGATGGAAGTCCATATTTCGCTTCCTAGCACACGCAGTACGTTCTGAAAATCGAAAGACAAAATTAAATACGAACGTGAGATGTATACATTATGCATTTGTGAGTTTTTCTTTACAAATTCAGTACGTCTCTCCTAATCTTAAGTTAATACTATCTTTGTCTTTTGCTAAAAAATCTAATTTTATTCCTTCGTTTGTGTTTGGGAAAGTGATCACATTTCTGGATGAATTTAGTCTCTCTAATTTAGTCTCGTTAGGGGATTATTCAATAGAATTGCCCACTGTTAATTTTTGTATTGGGAAGATTTACTTACTTCGACCGACATCCTCCTTTACAGCAGTATTTGCAGCCATCTCCGCAATTTGGACCATCTTGACCTGGTGGAATACAATATGGAGGAAGGAGGATCCATTTTTGCCAGTCATCACCACGTTTTCCTCTTCGAAGGAGACTTGAAACGATCATCTTCGAACGAAGTTTTGGAAAGATCTGCCACCAAAAAGTTAAGTCTAAGGTAAGTTCTATGAACTCGGGAGTATAATAAACAATAAATTAAAGTTTACATGAATGTCGATTATCATCGTGCCTGTTCACAAGCTAGTTATTCAAGGTAAGGAAGCGTTATTTAGCGAATCGTTATACATACGTAACCTTCGAGTTCCGTCACCATCAGAGTCCGTGTAGCTCATTCGAAAGTTTCAGGTTTGAGGACATGCGTATCAACAAATGTCAACACCAAGCCAACACAATTCTACCAATCAAGTCTTTGTACTGTTTCATACTTCAGCCGTTTTTCTATATAAATTAACAAAAATTTCTGCAGTATTAATCAGTTTGTACAAACCCGCTGTAGCTGTTGTTCTCCGATGACATCATTAAAGGAACACAATGCAATAATGAAACAAACTAGGGTGACTAATGATTTCATGGCCATGAAAGATATAAACACCAACGACTAGAGCAAGACAAAACCGACGGAATCGAAAATTGAAGTCTGTTTGGGTTGTTGAAGGATTGATCAATAAGACCAAAAATTCCTTCGTCATGTTTTATGCTATTCAACGAAAAATAAACATTACAAGTACAATGACAAGAATTTTTCGAGGACTAAAACTTTCAGGTGTACACGTTTTCACGATAAACAGTATCTGGGGAATACGATTCCAATGTTTTCGAAAAGTGTTAAACAATCTTTTTGAATCATGATTTGATGTATGAGTCGAAGCCCTGATATGGCTTCTTAGTGCTCTTTATTGAAACTTTGTAACAAGTCCAACCTGAGAGCAATTGTGAAATCATTTGATGCTTCAGTAATCCGCCTGCTAACATAAATGACCAAGAGAATTACTACGGTGGTCAATGGGAAATGAATATATACGTACGCAAGGTAAAAATATTATTGACAAAATACGGTACATGTTTTACTCGTAGTCATTTTAGACATTTCGTGCGAGGAAGCAATTAGTCTTTAAAGATCATTATAAAAACAAGAATTCGGTGCATTGTTTCCGCTTTTTCTTTTTGATCTGATGAGAGAGCATCGCCTCTGGACCATTAGACCGACTAAGTTACGTTTCATCAATAGTTTCCTGCTAGTGCAGGCGCGAGAATTCCCAATCTGCGAGGGTAACAAGGGGGGACTAAGGAAGGCAAAACCTCCAGGTAAATATGCTAAATCTTCGGCGAAGTATATAGACTTTTGATATGATGGAATATTGACTCTCGTGAAATATTATAGCACTGTAATAATGTACTCATGATTTCATTCAAAATGCGTGTTCCATGCATAAATAGCGACTAAAGTATACAAATCTTACAATTTCTATTCGAGTTGAGCGGGGCAAAATGGGGGCAGCAGAAACTTCCTCTCTGAGGCAAGTTTCCTCTGTTTCCCGCAATACCTTTGTAACTCTTTCGGAAATTGTAAGTATGCGTGGATCAGAACCTCTTAAGACTTATATTTAGTTGTAAGAGAGTAGTCTCGCTTTGTCTCAATTCAAGATCACTATCCCAGTGAAAGAGTCTATTTATACTCGATAACCTTATCAACTACCTAAGCTTTTCTCCCTAGAGGTCCAGTAAGATCCACCCCTCAGGGTCCAGTGTTACCACAAGGAAACGTGAACATGAAATGAACGAGTGTCTCTATTATCAGCGAGTTCAGTTCAGTGGCTTGTATTCCAATAGTTTCCTTATTCAGAGGTTACAATTGTGGTCTGATGAACCCAGGATAAAGAATTTCCTGCTCAGCTGGTTCTGTCTTTATTTTTGTTTCATGAAGTCATCATGATAACTACAGTAAGAAAAAATTGAAGATGTGCGGTCAGGATTAATCATGATAACAACTAAAGCGTTCTCTGACCAAAATATTTTATTAATAAGAGCTTTCGATTGCCAGTCTGCAATCTTCGACAGGTAAATTAACAATGATAAAATTGAAGATGGGCCATATTATAGAGGAGGTAAAAATAGAGTTGATGAAATGTGGGCGTGTATGAATAATGAGGTGGTGTTATAAGAATTGAAGGAATTATTATAAGGAATTATTATAATATAAGAATTATAAGAATGTTAATGTTATGGTTAGCGGCATCACTTGTGAAGTAGGATGGTATGTTCAGTGTTGCTAGATGGGCGGTTTTCCCGCCCAATTGGGCTGGTTCTGTGGTCGTGGGTCCTGGCATGGTTGGCAATGTTTGAACCAGTCATACGTAGTTTTGTGTTCCTCACGTGTTCCTTTTTTCGCGTTTCAAAACATCTCTCCGTTTCTCCGGTGTAACACCATGAGCAATCCATACAGTCGATTTTGTAGACTACGTTAGTTTGTTTTTCAATACA
This sequence comes from Heliopora coerulea, assembly GCA_030142905.1. Taxonomy (NCBI): domain Eukaryota; kingdom Metazoa; phylum Cnidaria; class Anthozoa; order Scleralcyonacea; family Helioporidae; genus Heliopora; species Heliopora coerulea. Next base: position 807,562 of record JASJOG010000144.1, read on the forward strand.
AAGTCTGTCTCTAGGTGATGGAAATTCTTGCTTAAGTGTCCGTAGCGGTTTGTTCGTGACTCGAATGTCGTATCTCTTAAGGATTCTAGTGAGTGGTGTAATTATTGGTTATGTCGGGATCAGGATCTGTCAAAGCAAAAAACATGCCAACCAGTTCTTCAGGTGTTGGTGTCGATTTCTCTTTGAAAACATATTTTTTCTTAATTTCTGAAATAAATTTCATTGGAAAGCCGTTGGAAATTAGAGCTTCCGTGACGTGTTTGGTTTCTCGAATTTTTCCCTCTTCTGTGTTTGGTAGTGTGGTGGCTCGAAATAGTAGTGTTACAGCTGTACTTATTTTGTGTTTCTTGTCGTGGTATGAGTGATATTCCAAATATCTATCTGTGTGCGTTGGTTTTCGGTAGACATCAATAGTAATGGTGCAGTTGTTTCGCGTGGTCAAAGTATCCAGGAAAGCAAGTCGTCCCTCGTGTTCTTGTTCTATCGTAAAAGAGATGTGTGGGTCAATCGAATTGAGGAGATTGTGAAATGTCGTCACTGTGTTCTTTTTGATGATCGAGAAGACGTCATCAACAAAGCGTTTCCATTTTCGTGGCGGCGTTGATGATTTATTTATGGCCACCACCTCAATTTCCTTTATACAGAGATTTGCTATTATAGGGCTCACAGGGCCTCCCATTGCAAAGACATGGATTTGTTTGTACGTCTTTTCTTTGTAAGTAAAGTAGTTGTTGGAGAGTGTGAAGCTCAGTAGCGTGATGATGTCGTCGATGGATAGGTTAGTTCTATATTGTAATGTTTTATCTTTCATTAATTTATTTTGTATCTGTTCACATGCTATGTCGACAGGGATCGCTGTAAATAATGAAACGACATCTAATGATGTCATCGTTTCATCGTCGTCAATGGTGGTGTTGGCCATCTCTTTGGCAAACTCTGTAGAGTTAGAGACAGAAAAGCCATTGCTATTTTGGAATCATGGCACACGGCAAAAACAACCAATGACGACAACAATTCAAGAAGACTGCCAAAACAACATACCACCCTAAGTAACAAGTGATGCCGCTAACCATAACATTTAAATTCTTATCATTTAACACCACCTCATTATTCATACATGTTCACATTTCATCAACTCTATTTTTAACTCCTATATAATAGGAACACAAAATTACGTCTGACTGGTTCAAACATTGCCAACCATGCCTGGACCCACGACCACAGAATCGACGTCGACAACGGACACGTAATTGATAAAGGAAACTATCGACAAAGAAAAACTTTGGAATCATGGCACGCGGCAAAAACAACCAATGCCGACAACAATTCAAGAAGACTGCCAGAACAACATACCCACTGTTGCCAGATGGGTAGCCTGGAAACCAGCCCAAGCTACCTTAACAAGTAGCCCAAAAATACCCCAATTTTTTTCGCACGAAATAGCCCAAATTTGCATCAAAATAAGTAAAAACTAGCCCAATTCTTATTAAAAATATTTAAATCGAAACCAAATTACATAGTCCACAGTGAAATATCCACCACCTTTTGAAAGTGGTCAAAAACCCGCAACCCGCAACCTCCCGAAATTTCCCGCAACCAGGCTTCTAAACCAACCCAATTGGGCAGGAAAACTGCCCATCTGGCAACACTGAACATACCATCTGTTGTGTATTTAGAATGAAAAGTCTTTATTTAACGTTCAAGTGAATTGTTTACAATGTGGTTCTCGTCACACCTATCTTATTCCCGCGCTCGCTCTTCGAGGGCCTGGTTCGCGCCCTTCGGCCAACTGCAGTTCATTGGTTAACATAACTCAACAATAATATAATGAAAACACTACACCATCCTACTTCAAAAGTGATGCCGCTAACCATAACATTAAACTTCTTATCATTCAACACCATCTCATTATTCATACACGCCCGCATTTCATCAACTCTATTTTTACCTCCTCTATAATAGGGTCCATCTTCAACTTCATCATTGTTAATTTGCCTGTCGAAGATTGCAGACTGGCAATCGAAAGCTCGTATTAATAAAATATTTTGGTCAGAGAACGCTTTAGTTGTTACCAACTATAGTGAGGTATCTTACACTTGTTAATACTTTAAATGATCACTTTGTAACAACGGTCTGAATTGTTGCTACTGCACTTATTTAAACTGGCATTTGACAAGAAACGTGATGTACATTACTGTATAAAACTCATTAATTATTCGTGAGGAAAACAACAAAAGAATTTAAAGTTTAATCAGTTGTTGTAAATGTGATACAATTACTAGTGTTGTATCACACTGGTAACCATTCGTGACTGTATTACACTGCTTTTTATAAACGTTTCGTGCTATTTTCTCGACTAAAATCGTTGGAATCTTCACCATTTTTGAAGAACACGAATGTTTCCATGTTTTCGTGTCATAAGTTGTTTACAACATTCGCGTCCGTGTTGTACTGAATATGCGACCACTCGCCCTTCGGCTCGTGATATATATTCAATATAACACGGCCGCTAATGTTGTAAACATTAAATAACAACAATATAAACGACCATCACAGTTCGATATATTTTTGATTTAATACTCGGAATTTTATTTTAACAACCCTGAAGACATGAAAATTCTGAAACTCTTGTATTATAACCTTCGGAAAGATTCAAATATTCACAGTTATTGCAAGTGGCCCAGTGTTGGATAGATTACACTACAGTTAGTGATGAAACAGCGGTTTTTATTCAACAAACAGTCTTCAAAGAATTTTTCAACTGTAGTTTGCGCACAGTAATAGATGGTTTAAATTGAGTGTTTGAACAATTTTTTGTAACAGAGATAATAAAGAATGTTTTAACAATTTTAAATGACATTTTTAGCGTATCCCATGAGACAACTGTTCAGAAATTCGTTGCTCTTTTTGTTACAGGTCCATTTAACCAGCCAAGAGGGGCACACCTGCTGGGAGAGGAGCACAATTCTCCGACCTTCGAAGAAGGAGTGGCTGCTTCCAAGTACACCAACACCCGCCAATGTTCTTACGGATAAGCGTTAAGTTGTTGAAGTGAGGTGCTGATGGCACAGTGGTAGTGCACGTGTCTCTCACCACTGTGACTAGGGTTCGATTCCGGCTCCGCGGAGTAATCTGATTAAAATTACCTTGGTCACATGTGGGAAGAGTGTTGTCCAGTTTGACTCTACCAAGCATCGCAGGTTTTCTCTGGGTACTCCGGTCTCCTGTAGTGTCACTGGGCCCATGAGGGGTGGCCCTTACTAATCCTCGAACGAGAAAAGCTTGGCTAGCTAATAGGGTTACCCAGTTTAAATAAATAAACTTTAAGAAATATGAGCTTTTAAGTATTTCTCGTCCACTTATATAGAACGCTAAACTCAATCGATTGAGTAGCTCAGTTGGTGGAGCGGTGGCCCTATAACTCTAAGGTGCGAGTTGAAACGCTGCTTCACTTTCACAGTCTAGGATAATCATGAAATTTTCCGTTGATGTGGCCTGGAGGATGACCTAGCTTCTCGTTGGGGGTATTAATTCCTCCTTTCTTTTCTCCCGCTTTGAAACCGTACATGCTCCAATACGAATAATCGTATACGACAATCCCATCGGGTAAATGGACCCTTAACCCTTTCCCGTAGGGAGCTCTCCCTTTCACGAGTATAATCGTTTGGCGTTGGCCAGAGTAAAATAATAGAAGTGTTGTCCCAATGGGAGAGAGTAAAGGAAATCTAGGAAAGTATCCAACGACTAAACAATTGAGTAGTCTTAATGCGTTTTATTGAGAATCAAATGTTAACATGTTCAGTATAAATTAAAAGATACTCTTCGATGTCAGATATTGTCAATATATTACTTTTATTAGCAATATAAAATATATCAATATATATTTAATATAATATATATATAATATAAAAATATATATAATATAAAATATATATAATATAAAATTTCTTACATAGTTCTCTTTGTATAATATATAATTTTAAAATTTCATCTGTATTTCTAGAAATATTTCTCTTGAGATCATAGTTACACGTTCAGATGAACGACTTGAGCTTAACGTACATTTCAAAGAAAATGTGAAATGTACAACATTTTCGATGAAATTTCATAGTACACTTTCTAGCATCTACACTTTCTTCTTGTTCTAAAAAATTAAGGCAAAAAGTAAATTTAGACTCTGAAATTTAACAGCGACGGAATGGGATGCAAATGTACGGTGCTGAGATGCAACGTCAGCCGGACCACCCACGCATGTGCAAACAATGAAAACACAGTTAACTCTTTATAAAGTGGACATCCTCAGGACCAACTTTAGGTGTCTGCCTTAGAGAGGTGTCCGCCTTTATAGAGAGTTAATGTGCATGGAAATAAGTACGAACGGGACCAACTGGTTGTGTCCGCCTGACTGTACTTTAAATCTGAATAGTTTGTTTCACAAAACTCAATTTTCAGCACAATTATGAATGGTTATAACTGTTTTGGGTCCAACTAAGGCAAGCGCGATTACATCCGATGGCCCCTCTTCTTCGGTACGGCCTTGCTAGCGGAAACTAAGTTAATGGGAAAATTTCATCGATTATCCATCATTCTATACTTATATTCCAACTGTGATCGGCTGTGATACTTTCTTTCATCAAAATTACCTGGTGACAATAGCAGCGTGCATAGATGACGTCACTTTCGTCGATTTCGTAATGTTTGCCAAAAATCTTCGAGTCAGTTCTGAACCCTAAGCAACAGAAAAAGGTTCTGTTGGTAATTCTTTGGAGTCCACTTCAATGTGCTTGTTCGAGTTTTAGAGTTGAACAGATCAACCGGGCGAAACTATATTTCCGTGGCCAACCGATAACTGTTTCTTGTGATCAAAATGACAAAACTTCTAATTTAGGGGACTGAAATTACGTGACCTTTGGTTTAAAATGTCAAAGTGGTCTATGGCCGTCATGACCAACAGAATTAGTACGCAATCGATTAAACCAAATCAACCTTCCAATATGAGCATTCGCAACTTATTCGCCGAAAATGTGCCGATCATGTTATATCCGCGCAAGATTCCTGAGATTTATTTGTTGTGTACAGTTTGACTTACTTCGCCTTCTTCTGACATTTTCCTTTACAGCAGTATTTGCAGGCATGTTCACAATTAGGAGATTTTAAACCCGGTGGAATGCAATACGGAGGAAGGAGGATCCATTTTTGCCAATTATTGCTTCGTTTCGATCTGCGAAGGAATTTCTGAAATAGATAGAATGACAATGGTTTTATTACTTGATCACGAAGAATTTAATCATAAATTTCAATTCCGATGTCTGATTATTTATGACATGCTGTTTATCGATACAAAATTGGTGGTTAAATGAGTTTATGCCGTGGTGAATTTAAATGAAACTTTTCGTCCCGAAAGGAAACTCATCCCATTCCTCATGTTAACGCATGGCGAGTTCCTTGGATTTCAAGGCCGACAGTTTTTCAAGAATTCTTTTTTCAGGAAAATACGTCTTGAGTCAGAAACATGTGTTTGTCGGAAGATTATAAAGATCTTAAAGACGAAGAAATTTATCATCTTTTATCAATAAGTGAAAACTATAAAGCGATTGGTAATGTTCGAGCAGGATAATCTGTTGCAAGTTAAGTTCAAATTTAGTCGCCCTTGGTGATAATTTTGAATCCTTTTTTCGAGAATCTTCTACCAGATTGAGACTTCGAGACTCTTCTACCTACCTTGGTTTTAGTTCGTGCTGGTTAATGTAATTGATTGGTTCTTTTGTTTGGTAAAACTTACGACAATACACGGCCACACGACATTTTAAACAATCGAAGTTCACCCAAACGCCTTTTTTTTTTCATAGCATGTCTTCGGTAGTGTTATATCACGCATTCAAGGTCATTTATAATCGGTGGTCTTTTAATTATAATCCTTAAAGCTCATTCTGATGCCCATAAACTCAAACCAAGGAAACATTTAATCAGGCTGACTAACCGCCAACTGGCACTATTTAATGAATGGGAATGGTAAGGTTCCAGGCTAAAGTATTTTTATGTGATTGTTAACAACTTATTCCGCTTACCGTTTCTCAGTGGTATTGCCTAGAATTAAATCAATGTTATTTTTGAAGGGGCAGGAAGGATCTTGAGTGGGCACAAAAGTTGGGGGCGACGGTGCCAAATTTGGTGTACTTTCTTCTTTGTAGTTCCATAAAATGCAGGCAGGCAGGCCGAACACAAAATATCTACGATCAGCAGTCGAACGGTTCATTACCTCATTCAACATCAATGCAGTGTTTATTGTACCTTTTTTACAATAAATACGCTAGAATATGCGTTGAACAGAAACTTTCTTGAAGACGCACCGATATTTTGCTGTTAGAGTTCAATTATACAGGGGAAATTAGGCAAAATAGCAGAATCACCAATATATTTTTGAGCGGCACACTAAATTTTTAGGTGGGCCTATGCCCACACAGCTAAAGCTGACACATTTGTCTGGTAGAAAATAAAACATATTCTGAAAAATAGAGACATCTTGGAAAACTCAAGATATGAGTCAAAACAAGACGAGTATATGAAAAAGAAACAGAATGGCAAATGCGAGGTTTTGCAGACTTTTGCCATCAACTATACAAAAATCCGCTTAGTCAATAACCAGTGAAAGAACCACCCAGCTAAATGAAACTACTCACTATCTAACCATTGATAAAACAAAACTAAACTAAATAAAAAGATGTTTTCAACTGACGTGATGACAACGTACAAAAGATTGTTTCAGTTTGCTGTATAGTATACAATTGATGCTCTTAAATGAATTTTCACAGTTAATTTAAACAATATTAAAATAAATTGCTTACCTTATGAGGATTATGTCCGAGCAAAAAGTCCTTCAACAAGAAATTATGTTGCAAAAGTCGTTTCGATGGCTCTAATTCAGTGTTCGTGGTTCTTTTCGACAGGATCTGTAAGTTAAGAAACGTGAGTTGTAACGTGCAGAAAGTATACAATACTACATAAGTAGGTATATTTACCCGGACTATGTATATCGCAGTAGATAGCGCGTTGAAGAAACTCGAAAAAAAAATCATAGAAAGCTCAAATTCACGACAGTAACTATGTCAAACATCGTATGCTCACTTTAAGGTTTCCCAAAAAGTAAATGTCTAGGCATCTAAAACTTTAAAGATCTTGTTAATGACTCAACGTTTTGACACTCTTGTGAGGTGTTTTCATTGCCATCTTAATCCAACTCTAGTCAGATTTACCTATGTTTATTTTATTATACACTTCCTCTTGTCTGCTGACTCAATACAGTTTCTTAATTCCTTCCCCTTAAACGTTATCATGAACATTCTATTGTTGGTGCTTGCTTCTCAATCTTGTAGAGAAATCTGTCCTAAAAATGAGCATACAGACCGTTTCATGTCAGATTGCCTCCATCAAGCTTAACAAATTCCTTGGATTATGTTAGTTCTGAACTACTGTCCGTCGTGCAGTGAAGATGCCAGTGAGACGGCTGAATATGTCTGTAACTGGCTATCGCCTGCTCCTTCATGGTCTTTTTCAAAACTAACGCAAAACCGGGAATTCACTATCAACTAACCTTGCGTTTCAGTTGAGGATGAGAGTGAACACAAGCTACAATGACCAAGAATAGCACCAGTAATAGTAGTTTTTCCATAGTCGTATCTTTGTCAGCCTAACTTGGAGGACTTTGATGGTCAGCAAAACCGAAATCTTTTCCTTATATAACATTAGCACACAAATAACCATGACGGAAGGATGACTAAACAACCAAATTTGTAAAGTTCGTGTTTAGGCACGAAATGAGCGCTGTGAGCATGGTTTGCCGCATTAAAAGTGCCAAAATTAGGAGAATGCCGAAGATGTCCTTTCATTCTTTTCGGTCAAAATGACTCTCAAAATAAACGTGTTCCATGGTCATTTGTTCGCTGTTCAACCATTTCTTTTGAGCTGTTTGTATTAGTTCCGGTCTAACTCCCTCAAAATACTATTGCACCCACGAATTAAAGTATTGCATGGCACGAGGCAAAACCAGCGAAAGGACGTAAGATACTGAGTCAACGTGGGTTGCCACCTTTGGTTAGTTACAAAACGTTGCGTTTTCCCCCAACCTTAATTGGTCTGAAATCCGCTGAATAACTGAGTTACGATCTTTGATTGTGATGTAATTTTATGGATTGTTTTCGATAACGTGAATTGCGTTCACGATAAGCATGTTTCTCAGTACTGATCAACAGAGCTCTTGCGTTTATTTCTGTATTGGTAATGCTGACGTCTACTAAAACAACTGTCACTCTTGCCTTTCTTAGCCTTCGTCATCTCTCTCTCTGCAGTGTAACCACGTACAATACTACGACAAAGAATGGTGTTGCGAATTAGACGGCACACACATATGAAAGTTATAAAATTGAAGTGTCACAAAATAGAGGTGTCAGAAACTAAAGAACGTAACTTTCTGCAAGGTTCAATTTCACTACTTGCCTACCCACCGCCAGTCCTACCGACATTTTCCTCTTCTTACTAAGGATAAAAAAGAAAACTGTCAAAAAATCCGAAATTTGGGTGACGTTTTTCACAATAGGTTGCGCGTTTTGGCTCGTAGAGAACTGGGATGACCTGCAAATTAACCTACATGTCAGCCTTCGCTGACCTGGTCAGCCTCCATGATGGCTTCAAAATACAGTTTGCAGGTATCGTTCCAGTCTTTTTAGAGTTCAATGTTTCCTGGTGAACCCCAAGAGTTCGCAGCGTCTAAGCCCCGATGATTTGTAGGCAGACGGCCCTAATGAAAAGCTTTATGTTGGGTGCAAAAGCAGCATAAACGTGACGTATTGTGTAGAATTATGAAATTTAAAACTACTGTCGGCGTTGCTAGGGGTCACTTTTAACTATTAATATTTTATTGTGGGCGTTATATTGTCTTTCAGTGTAAGTCCAGGAAACCCCAAATTATTTTTAGTATTCTATTTAAATAGACTTTTTTGCACGTCTTGAGAAGTGCAAAGGATGCCATTTGTGTGAAAGTCTTTGTTAAGACCATAAGTATCATATCGAAAAAGGCCTTTGTGCGCGAAAAGGTGACGGGAGCGTGATTGACCGAGTGGAGCTGGGAAGAGTATAGTACAATGTCATATTGATAACAGCCGAACATTTTCGTTGTTTTCATTCCGACCACATACATTACTAGACAACAGGACGTTAACGAGACATCGAAACTGAATTTTCTGGTCCCGTATCAGTTATACCAGCGTAAAGAATTCACACAAAATTTCTCGCTACTCTTGATATAACGGATGGGGTACGAGATTTAGTCGTCATTCCTTTACAAAGAAAATCATACTGCTAAAGACCAACGTTAACCTATGTCTAAAACAAATTAATGACTTTTCAATACCATGCGTTCTAATCAATGAATAGTTGGTAAGTAAAGAATAATACATTCATTTCTATAGATTTTCTCAGATTCTTAATACGTTGCGAAAATGACATTTTTCCAGTTTCGTAAAAAAGAGGTACATGTGATATTTGACCTTGAATAAAATGCTTGGCAAAAGTTATGATAGTTTTTACCCAAGGTAAATGTGCTTTGGTTATGTGCAAACCTACAATAAATTCATCAGCTTGGATTATGGATGGCAAATGCAAGGTAAAAGTATATGAGTTTTGCTTCTTGTTTTACCTTCTATGACAAATTAGCGGGTAAATATCGAAGTCCATATTTGAACAAAATTTACCGATTTGGTATGGACAGACAGACATGACAGACAGACATCTCTTTTATTTATACACGCTAGCCTCTCACAACTTTTTTGAACTAAGCTGATTTACAGGAGGGGCGTGATACCTTATAAATACAAATAAAATTATACTAACCACTACCACTACTACTACATACTTTTAATTACATTACATAAAATTAGATACTACTACATTACATAAAATTAGATAAAAATTAGATTAAAAATAATTACAAATTGTATATTCACTATATTCAAGTCAATATGGTTCATTTGAAAGACAGGTCAGCAATGCTGCTTTTGAATTGACGAAGCGAAGTCGCTTTTTTAGCCTCTAGTGGAAGATTAATCCATAACATTGAGCCACTATATCTAAAGCTTCGCTTAAGAAAATTAGTTTTCGGCTTTGGAAGTGCTAGATCAGTTTCAAGATTACGTAAGTCATACCCTCTATTCAGATCTCTAAGTCTAACAAGGCTTTCTGTTAAGCACTGTGCCGTGTTGTGGTTGAGAACCTTATACAGCAGGACACTCTTCAATTTAGCACGCCTTACATGAAGAGAGTCCCACTGTAAACTTTCCAGAAGCTCATTCGATCTAATTTCATGTCCTGCTCCTGTAATGACTCTGGCAGCACGGTTTTGAAGCGTTTGCAATTTGTCTTTTAATTTCTTATTACATGTATCCCACAAGGGAGAACAATAATCGAAATATGGCTGAATTAAAGATTTGTACAGTTTGACAAGAAAGCATGAGGGAACGAATGGTTTAATTCTCCTCAAAGCACCTATGCCAGAACAAATCTTTAAGCATAGTTTTTCAATATAAATATCAAAGGTCAATGTCTCATCAAGATCGACTCCCAAACATTTGTGGGAGGTAACAGGCGATATTGAATTATTATTCATGGTTATTGTGGAATGTAAATCTGCAACTTTGGATGTCAAATTAGGTTTAGATCCTATAACCATGAATTTGGTTTTTGAGGAATGAGATTGGAGTTTATTTAAAGTTAACCAATCCATTATATTCTCTAAATCTGAGTTCAAGTTATAGGCTAATTGAACAGGATCACACGAGGAAGCAAATATTTGTGTATCATCAGCATATAAACAGGGTGTTGTTAAATTAAGACAATTAGGTAAATCGTTGATATAGATTAAGAACAACAAAGGACCAAGTATTGACCCTTGCGGAATACCACATATTATTTTACGTTTTCCAGAAAGAAAGTCATTTATGAGGCATTGTTGATATCGATTTGTTAAGTATGAATGGAACCACTTAAGTTCCGTGTGAGAAACTCCATAAAATGCCAATTTCTCAAGTAGAATATCATGGTCAACGGAATCAAACGCTTTACGAATGTCAAGGAAAACAACCCCTGTTAGTTTGCCATTATCCATATTTTCAAACCAGGCATCGCACATTTGAATTAAAGCGGTAAGTGTGGAATGTCCTGGCCGAAAACCGGATTGGAATTTAGATATAAGATGTAAAGTTGTTGGAAAATTTCTTTTTCGAATACCTTACTTATAATTGGTAAAATTGATATAGGTCTATAGTTACCCATAATTCGTCTGTTGCCTTCCTTGTATATCGGGGTTACTCTCGCATTTTTCCAATCATCCACAAACACCCCAGTTGAAAGTGATAAGTTAAATATGAAAGTCAGGGAAGGTGCGATAATATCTGAAGCGATTCGCAGCATCTTCGCTGGAATTTTATCAAGACCCGTTCTTTTGGAAATTTTCAAATGTCTTAAGGTTCTCAAAACATTTTCAACCGGAATATACATAAAGCGGAATGATGGGATATTAGAATCAACATGACTTTTCAAATAAGTGTCAACCTTATTAGTTGACTGTTTTGTTAATTCAGAAGCTAGTTTGGGTCCAATATTAATGAAGAAATCATTAAAAGATTCTGAAATATTCTCATCATCAGAAATAATTTTATCATCAATCTCGATTTCATTTACACGGCCGCTTGATTTACTCGCCCGACCAGTAAGGGAATTAATTAATTTCCAAGTAGTTTTCGGATCGATTTTATTACATTCTCCAATTTTTTGACGATAATAGCGCAATTTACTTTTCCGCATTTCAATATTTATTCTGTTCCTTTCGGCTTGATAAAGTCTCCAATGATGTTTGGAGCCGTGCCTAACAAACTGTTTTTTATGATAATCACGATTTCGCATTTTCTGTTTAATGTTCGGGGTAAGCCATGGAATAGAAAATTGCCTTATACGCTTACGTCTTATAGGAGCGTGTTTATCTAGTATAACATTAAAATTGGATTCCCAAACTTTCCAAGCTAAATTGGGATCGTTGATAGATTCTATTTCATGCCAAGGTGTATTAAGTATGTCATAAATAAAGTTTTCCTTCACAAAGTGTTTTAAGTTTCGTACTTCTTTTGTAATCGGTCTACGCTTAGGTGGAATACACTTACAAACAACATAAATTAAACTATGGTCTGACATGCCATTATGAATCACTCCTGATGTTGCTATATTTTTTGTCTCATTTGTAAATATCAGATCTATTAAAGTAGCTGACGTGCTTGTCACACGTGTCGGCTCCGAAATCAGTTGTTTTAATTGGTATGTAGACGATAAAAATTGCAATTTTCGAGTATGGGGCTCAGATGGATTTTTGGAATAGTCACAATTCATATCCCCCAAAACAATTAATTGTTTATTAGTATAGTCGCATTTTTCAACAAATCTAATATAGTCATCAAATAAATCTATGCCTGCACTTGGCGGTCGATACCACGTACTGACTAAAAACGAGCTTCTGTAAAGGAGATTAATTTCTACACAGAGCATTTCCAATCGATCAGGCACAAGATCCGCTCTAACTGAGTGAGACAGGGTTTCCTTAATATATAAAGCTACCCCACCACCATATCTATTTCGATCTTTCCGTACTATGACATATCCGGGGATGTATATTTCCCCATCAGAAATAGTATCGTCAAGTTTAGATTCATTAATGGCTAGCACTTCCAAAGACGTATCCATCAAAATAGAACGAATCTCATCAATATGTCTATATAAACTATTTATATTGATACAAGCAAGCTTAAAGCCTTTGATATTAGCAATGTTATGCAATAAAAATTTTTCATTACCTTCAGTAGAACCATGTTGACTGCACCTTTTTTGCATTTCCCGCTTGGTTATATAAGTTTCTGATTCCCGATTTTCAATAGCATTTCTCCCAGCTGTTTGAATAAACCCATTTGAAAACCCGGATCGCAATTCTTAAGTCGTTGACTGTCATTAGAAATTGGTTTTAAAAATTTAATAAAATGAACAGCCAATAAAGCAGATCCTTTGTCATTTAAATGAAGCTTGCTTCTATTTAAGCAGGTCTTGTCAATAATGGAATTATCTATATAGGAAAAATCGTGATCCACAGTAAACTTCTTAAGTTTTTTATTAACTTCCACACACACTTGGTTGCAAGGGACGTCATCTCTGTAAGTTAGTCCTGAGATTCCGATTTTTGATATAGGAAATTTACTTTTTACCTTCAAAGCCAGATTTTCGATTTTAGTAGCACATACTTCAGCAGAATCAGTAACTAAGTTGTTTGTTCCACAGTGAATAATAACATGCGAAGGGTCAAGTGTTTCCTGAATATCGTCAATTGCCACATTAACTTCATCACATGTTTTCCCGGGATACGTGAATTTATGTACTGTTCTACGAGATAATTTTTTTGGTTCAATGTGCTTTATAATTGAGTCTCCAATGATAATTATGGCCTTTCGTTTAGTTGATTTAGCCCGTTTATTACCATTTAAATCATGTTGGGGCGAATTCGTTGCGTTAGCGTTCTCGACATCATGTGTACTGCAATTTCCTTCTTTCCGGAGAGACTGAATTGGGATACCATCAATTTGATCTTCGTCTTTAGTTTCTCCCTCACAAACATAATTATTATGTTCATAAATTAATTCACGATCATTATAATGGGGCTCTTCAAAGGTTCCTTCTTGTGTCTGCTTAACAAAAGGAGAACTTTCACCCACGGTCAGTTGAGTACCGCAATCTTGCACGATTTGTTTCCTGCACTGATTTACATTCAATTCAGAAGTTAATGTCATATCATTTGCATTAAGCAAGCTGTCAAATCGATTGTTTGTGATGATGGCTTCACCATTGTTGCTACGATCTAATTTGTCTCTGGTTGTTTTCCTTTTGTTTGGAACATTCCATGGATTGTGTTTATTTTCCTGCTCTTGATCGTGTTGGAGAATCTTAATAACAGTTATCAAACTCTTTTTCTCATCCTCTAAATCTTTATTTTTCGAATTCAAGTCTGATGTTATCAACTTGTAATGATTTACCCGCTCCTTCAGCTCTGTAACGATTTCCTTTAGGTTAGAATTCTCACACCTAAGAAATTCTCCATGGTCATTTAATTGTGCTACTTTATTTGATACTTCGCTGACAACATCACTAACCAATGTCTGGCGGATATTGTTCACTAGTTGCTTAAAATTATGTTCAAGTCTTTCTTCCAGTTTGACCATGCTTTCATGAATCATCTCAGATATTAGGGTACTGCTGGCGTTATCATTTTTACAATCGTCAATACTCACAATGCTTTCTGTGGCGCATTTCTCGTTTATCTCTGCATCAGTAACATGGTCAACAACCATGCCGTCGCCAATAGGTCTTCGCTCTTCCATTAGATTAACAATAGTTCTCAGTTGCGATTTAAGATCCTCACTTTCAGATCCATTTATTGTTAAGGAATTATTGTTTGAATACCATCTCACAACCACGCTGTCAATCTCAAGTAATCTACAATCACCTCCAGGTGTTGACCAAGCAGTTCGTACTTCCAGCAATTCGTTCATGAAAATCTGAAGATTTTCAAAAGACCCATGCCATTTAAATCTCCCTTTATCCGTAATAGAAAGGTATTTAGCAATATTGTCGTTCACTTCCATCCAAACGTCAGTGGCAATCAAAGGCACGTTTAACAGAACTTATGCTCTGAACAGTAAAACGTCTGAGAGATTTTTCAACCAGTTTGCCGTTTGTCATATTTTTTTCCATTCAAAGACCGAATCCCTATGCGCCTTAGATCTAATATTGTTGATAAGTTGACGTGCTAATGCTGCTCCGCGTTATATCTGGGCGAAAAAACTCGAAATTTACACACCAGGATCTGCGAACACATCGGCATTTCGCCTCATACAGGTAATGAGACTTCTCATTCCACCTCTTTGTCCAGCATCTTGACACATGAAAGAGAAACTGGACACCCGATATCCTTCGATGAATTTTCAGTTTGGCTAGTGGTCGTTCTGAATTATACATCCTTATTCGAGAAAGTCTGTTAATTCGCGAAAATAAACCCTTCTTTTAATGTAAAGGTTAGGTCATTTCCTCTTATGTTGTTTTGATATATATACAGTATTTTCCCTCTCTCACCTTAATCCCTGTTTCACACGTCATTAATTTATTAGTTATTCATGTCTATTTTTATAATCGTGTAGGTTATTTAAGCCGAGAAATTTTTATAAACATATCTTGTTCTGATGATGTTGCTTGTAAAGAGACGAAGCTTTCGTTCTTATTCAAGTATTTTCAAAATATCCCGATGTGTTTATGCGCGACATGTCGTTCATTGAGGTTATTTGCTGGGCAATAATTTTTATTACCAGACTTCTTTTGAAGGATTATCAATATTAACGTAGAAAAAATTTACAAACTAACAGGTTTTTAGATAGTCAACAGTGATAGAATTAATAACTTAAAGAGGAAGTGTGCGGTAGCCAGAGGAGCTGAGGAGCTAAATAACTTAGGCTTCTGAGATCGACCAGAATGTCTTCCCAAACAACTGACATAGCATCTAAATAATCTCAATAAACTGTATTTTCTTTAAATGCCGAAATTTTAAAGGACGTCGTCGTTCAAGTTGACGTTTTAGATGTTAAGGACCCTATTTGCCACGTTGTGATGCCGTTCGTCCATCCACGACTTAGCAGACTATTTGTATTATATATCACAAAACAACGCGCTTTCTCTGATTGGACGAGCCTCATTCTCTCTCAGAGTACAGGCACGCTGATGTCATCTCATTTAGTGTTAGAGTAGAGAAACATGGATGGCGTCATGAAAACTTCAAAAACCTTGGTTATTTTATAAAACAAATAGAAAATAGCTTATTTGACTGTGTACTGTGATAGAAACATTTATGACGGCATTTCAACCAGGCTGCGTCTCGTATTTCAGCCAGAGGATTTTTCAATTAAAATGACGTCATTCGTGTTTCTATCATAGTACAGAGACAAGTAGGCTATTTTCTGTTTGCTAAATAAACAATAGAAAAGAGAGATTTCCAGAAGTTCGTTGAAAAGACGTCTAAGAAGATCATCGACACGTCGAGAAAGACAATAATGGTCATGTGACGTAATTCAAGATCTAATTCAAATAAAGTAACGTCATTTGCAAAATGAATTTCTCAATTTCTCATTGTCAAAATGAATGAAAATCTCAGAAAAAAAAATTGGTCTGTTCATGGAACAGTTCTTCATGTTCTTTAAATC
This sequence comes from Heliopora coerulea, assembly GCA_030142905.1. NCBI lineage: Eukaryota > Metazoa > Cnidaria > Anthozoa > Scleralcyonacea > Helioporidae > Heliopora > Heliopora coerulea. The sequence continues at coordinate 823,890 of JASJOG010000144.1, forward strand.
CATCACGTCATCCATGCATCTGTCCTCAAATTGATCTTGGGTAACCACCAATGAATATGCCTACATAGACATGAAACGTTCCCGTGCCGACACACACACTCTCACTTACTTCTGTATTTACTTAACCTGATTTTAATACTAACTTACCTAACCTTATCACGGTGGCTTACCGACCAATGTAGGTATACACGGTAGAAATAAGGTTGTTTTTCATGAGGCCGTGGTATAACGGAACTTTTAGACACGTACAAAAACAATAAAATACTAAGGATCGATAACAACTCGACACCAAATTTTGGTTTGTAAGAGCTCAAGGGCAGTGATTGTCCACTCCTTCCAAAGCAAAGTTTCTCATCAGCAATTTTGTTTTTTTTCTGGTTCTTTATTTCTGTTTTCCTTTCAAGGTGCTGAGATATCTCCGCAGTTAAAGAGGTGATTAAAATTCATATGCCGTAAGTCTTTCACTGGCTATATCACTTTTCTCATAACTGAAAAAGTATAACGTCAGCTTACCGGTGGGTAATACGGTTTTTCCCACTGGTGAAAAAAGTCGTATCAGATTTCTGACTAATTAACAGTTTTCCCGCTAAAACATTTTCATTCTGTAAACTCGCTTTTAAGCAGTGGATTTTAACCATATTTTAAAGTTTTGCTATCTGCAGAAGCTTACAAAGCACAAGATATAGGAGACATGATGAATAAGAGCTTCATTGCACGCAACTCTGGCAAGAACTGAAAGGTACGAGACATTGTAAAGCAACGAACAATTTTGAAGAAAACGTGTTATGAATTAAACAGTGGTGCTGGTACTCGATCGGCTACGTTTCGTTTTCTTCAAATTGACTAAATGTAGGAATGATTTTGCACGATTTTAACTAGCAATATTATATTTACATCCTAAGAAGCTAGTCAGTGCCTCTCTCGGTCGTTTCATAACACTTGTTTTGGAAATATACATAAGCATAGGTAATCTGAGCGTGGTTTCACGTGCAATTTGGAAACAAAAGACACGAATGAGTTCTTGATTTTTGTTCCGAATTATTGTCATTTTTGAATGAATGAAGTTGAAGGGCTAATGTTATGTGTGTAAAATGATGTATAATGGTATGCATGGAAGGCGTTAATAGCTCACAACAAAACTATTGCAATGTAGAAGATCTCGTTCATAAACATCTAAGAAAAAGTCAAATGTTTATAGGCTCAAACTTAATCCTTATTTGCTTAAAAATGAGCCGGGGAATGAAACGCCGATTTGAAAAATTCAAGAATCATTCTAGAATATTTACTGCACAAGTGAAGGTAGTTTTCATTTCGCACGTGAAATTACTCATGGCAATTGGCCAGTCTATCATGCATTTACATCTTCCATGAATGCATCTTTCTCTATTTATTTCCTGCATTGGTGGTTTTAAAATTTGAAGCAAGTAGGGGCCATTACCACTTTCCTTCCTATCGAAGCAATACTAGAAAATATAACAACATGGATGGTCATATTTGTATTTTTCATTGGCTGTGAGCGCTGGAAACAAATTATTGCTGGCTGAAATTACACGTCACTTGAAGCGTGGGTTATGCGATGTTGAAATAACTTGATTTTGTCGCTAATCCCAAGAATATTGAAGGGGTCTTGACAATTGTTTTTTATATTTTCTGAATTATCTCCCTCACCTATTACACCTTAACTTCGGCGCTGACTCTTAATCGTCCACTCAACTTTAGTTCACCCTACAGAGTACATGTTAAATGGAGTTAGCGTGGCGAATCTATTGCAGACCTTCTTAATGCAGAACAACTATTCACACACGACATTGAGGCGAATAATTGTTTTAGCAGATACCTTGCGCAAGTGTCTTCACATATACTTTTTTAAAATTTTTAAAACAATTTTACCGAACTCAGTCGGCTTGTCGCCTAATCATCGTTTGTAAACAAAATATTTTGAACACATCCTGAGTGCATTTATCGCTAAAAAGTAAAAGAAATACAAATCTTTGAATACTTTCTTGCCAGATGTCGTTGCTGTTTTGGTATTGTCTGGCACGACAGCTTCGTTTATTAAAAAAAAGTTCTTCGTTAACGTAAACAAAACTGGAAGTCATCTTGTTGTGCTCGGAGGCGAATAGTGCAGAATATTCCGAGATAGACGAACCAATCAGATTGTGCAAAAACACTATTCACCTGCATGTGATGCTTGCAAATAACATGTAAAAATGTCAAAAGGAGTACAAGTCAGTTGTTCAATGATCAACTAATTGTACAATCTTTGAGTATTTTACTGAAAATTAGATACTTAATTTACAATCAACTCTTCCAAACCAAATCTAATTAGTATATTACAATCAAAGGAAACAATTATTCATCTAAAACTTGTTCTTTCTTGGCACTCTAAAATATCTGGAAATTTAATCCACATTTCTGGAATAACCTCTGTTAGAATTGGAGTTATATTCTAAACTAGTGCCAAACATAAATTTCAAGAAAAAATAAAATAAATAACATTTTCGATGGAAGTCCATATTTCGCTTCCTAGCACACGCAGTACGTTCTGAAAATCGAAAGACAAAATTAAATACGAACGTGAGATGTATACATTATGCATTTGTCAGTTTTTCTTTACAAATTCAGTACGTCTCTCCTAATCTTAAGTTAATACTATCTTTGTCTTTTGCTAAAAAATCTAATTTTATCCCTTCGTTTGTGTTTGGGAAAGTGATCACATTTCTGGATGAATGTGTCTCTCTAATTTAGTCTCGTTAGGGGATTATTCAATAGAACTGTCCACTGTTAATTTTTGTATTGGGAAGATTTACTTACTTCGACCGACATCCTCCTTTACAGCAGTATTTGCAGCCATCTCCGCAATTTGGACCATCTTGACCTGGTGGTATACAATATGGAGGAAGGAGGATCCATTTTTGCCAGTCATCACCACATTTTCCTCTTCGAAGGAAACTTGAAATGACCATCTTCGAACGAAGTTTTGGAGAGATCTGCCACCAGAAAGTTAAGTCTAAGGTAAGTTCTATGAACTCGGGAGTATAATAAACAATAAATTAAAGTTTACATGAATGTTGATTATCATCGTGCCTGTTCACAAGCTAGTTATTCAAGGTAAGGAAGCGTTATTTAGCGAATTGTTATACATACGTAACCTTCGAGTTCCGTCACCATCAGAGTACGTGTAGCTCATTCGATAGTTTCAGGTTTGAGGACATGCGTATCAACAAATTTCAACACCAAGCCAACACAATTCTACCAATCAAGTCTTTGTACTGTTTCATACTTCAGCCGTTTTTCTATATAAATTAACAAAAATTTCTGCAGTATTAATCAGTTCGTACAAACCCACTGTAGCTGTTGTTCTCCGATGACATCATTAAAGGAACACAATGCAATGATGAAACAAACTAGGGTGACTAGTGATTTCATGGCCATGAAAGATATAAACACAAACGACTAGGGCAAGACCAAACCGACGGAATATAAAATTGAAGTCTGTTTGGGTTGTTGAAGGATTGATCAATAAGACCAAAAATTCCTTCGTCATGTTTTATGCTACTCAACGAAAAATAAACATTACAAGTACAATGACAAGAATTTTTCGAGAACTAAAACTTTCAGGTGTACACGTTTTCATGATAAACAGCATCTCGGGAATGCGATTCTAAGATTTTCGAAAAATGTTAAACAATCTTTTTGAATCATGCTATGATGTATGAGTCGAAGCCCTGATATGGCTTCTTAGTGCTCTTTTTTGAAACTTTGTAACAAGTCCAACCTGAGAGCAATTGTGAAATCATTTGATGCTTCAGTAATCCGCCTGCCAACATAAATGACCAAGAAAATTACTACGGTGGTCAATGGGAAATGAATATATACGTACGCAAGGTAAAAATATTATTGACAAAATACGGTACATGTTTTACTCGTAGTCATTTTAGGCATTTCGTGCGAGGAAGCAATTAGTCTTTAAAGATCATTATAAAAACAAGAATTCGGTGCATTGTTTCCGCTTTTTCTTTTTGATCTGATGAGAGAGCATCGCCTCTGGACCATTAGACCGACTAAGTTACGTTTCATCAATAGTTTCCTGCTAGTACAGGCGCCAGAATTCCCAATCTGCGAGGGTAACAAGGGGGGACTGAGGAAGGCAAAACCTCCAGGTAAATACGCTAGATCTTCGGCGAAGTATATAGACTTTTAATATGATGGAATATTGACTCTTGTGAAATATTATAGCACTGTAATAATGTACCCATGATTTCATTCAAAATGCGTGTTCCATGCATAAATAGGGATTAAAGTATACAAATCTTACACTTTCTATTCGAGTTGAGCGGGTTACATTTGTGGTCTGATGAACCCAGGATAAGGAATTTCCTGCTCAACTGGTTCTGTTTTTATTTTTGTTTCATGAAGTCATCATAATAACTACAGTAAGAAAAAATTGAAGATGTGCGGTCAGGATTAATCATGATAACAACTAAAGCGTTCTCTGACCAAAATATTTTATTAATACGAGCTTTGAAGTAGATGAACGATCTTCAAGCTCGATACTCAGAAAATGATATCTGAGCCCCAGACGGGGATCGAACCCGCAACCTTCTGATGACCGGTTAGACGCTCTAACCATTGAGCTACCGAGACTCAGATGGCGAGCTAAGTTGCAAATTCGATATATATATATGTGCGACCTAAGCGGAAGCCACTATATATTGATAATGATTGAAGCAGTCTGCAATCTTCGACAGGTAAATTAACAATGATGAAATTGAAGATGGGCCATATTATATTACAGGAAGTAAAAATAGAGTTGATGAAATGTGGGCGTGTATGAATAATGAGGTGGTGTTAAATGATAAGAATTTTAATGTTATGGTTAGCGGCATCACTTGTGAAGTAGGATGGTATGTTCAGTGTTGCCAGATGGGCGGTTTTCCCGCCCAATTGGGCTGGTTTAGAAGCCTGGTTGCGGGAAATTTCGGGAGGTTGCGGGTTGCGGGTTTTCGACCACTTACAAAAGGTGGTGGATATTTCACTGTGGACTGTGTAATTTGGTTTCGATTTACATGTAAATATTTTTAATAAGAATTGGGCTAGTTTTTACTTATTTTGATGCAAATTTGGGCTATTTCGTGCGAAAAAAATTGGGGTATTTTTTGTCTACTTGTTAAGGTAGCTTGGGCTGGTTTGCAGGCTACCCATCTGGCAACAGTGGGTATATTGTTCTGGCAGTCTTCTTGAATTGTTGTCGGCATTGGTTGTTTTTGCCGTGTGGCATGATTCCAAAGTTTTTCTTTGTCGATAGTTTCCTTTATCAATTATGTGTCCGTTGTCGAAGTCGATTCTGTGGTCGTGGGTCCTGGCATGGTTGGCAATGTTTGAACCAGTCATACGTAGTTTTGTGTTCCTCACGTGTTCCTTTTTTCGCGTTTCAAAACATCTCCCCGTTTCTCCAGTGTAACACCATGAGCAATCCATACAGTCGATTTTGTAGACTACGTTCGTTTGTTTTTCGGTAGAAGGTCTGTCTTTAAGTGATTTAAATTCTTGCTTAAGTGTCCGTAGCGGTTTGTTCGTGACTCGAATGTCGTATCTCCTAAGGATTCTAGTGAGTGGTTCAGTTAAACCTTTTATGTTTGGCAAAACAACGTAGTTATTGGTTATGTCGGAATCAGGATTTGTCAAAGCAAAAAACATGCCAACCAGTTCTTCAGGTGTTGGTGTCGATTTCTCTTTGAAAACATATTTTTTCTTAATTTCTGAAATAAATTTCATTGGAAAGCCGTTGGAAATTAGAGCTTCCGTGACGTGTTTGGTTTCTCAAATTTTTCCCTCTTCTGTGTTTGGTAGTGTGGTGGCTCGAAATTATAGTGTTACAGCTGTACTTACTTTGTGTTTCTTGTCGTGGTGTGAGTGATAGTCCAAATATCTGTCTGTGTGCGTTGGTTTTCGGTAGACATCAATAGTAATGATGCCGTTGTTTCGCGTGGTCAAAGTATCCAGGAAAGCAAGTCGTCCCTCGTGTTCTTGTTCTATCGTAAAAGAGATGTGTGGGTCAATCGAATTGAGGAGATTGTGAAATGTCGTCACTGTGTTCTTTTTGATGATCGAGAAGACGTCATCAACAAAGCGTTTCCATTTTCGCGGCGGCGTAGATGATTTACTTGGGACCTTAAGATTTCACGACGCGCTCATCTACTACGCGGGCGGAAGTGATCATGTAAGCACTGAGCATGAGCGCGGGTCGTAAAAATTTGTCAAGCCTCTGCGACGCGGCGTTTTAGCATCTTCTGGCGTCGTCGCAGATTAGACCTCGGACGCTGTTTACATCTTTCGTTAAAATGTAAATTTCATAATTTTTTTTCTTACTTTTATGCCTTGAATTTGTTATGCAACGTTGTATCGTTAAATTATTGATGAAAAGAATCTAAATGTAATCTAACTTTATGGTTTTCACTAGTTCTATCACTATAACTTGAGGATCAGCAAACTTGTCTGCAGCACAGTCACCTCTCTCCGCTTCGAAAACTGTAAATAAATTACCACATGAATAAATCGACAGATTTGCCGAAGAAGTAGACACAGCGCTTCAGTTTGTTCACAAACAGTTCCCTGCTGACAAGTGAATCGTTTAGGAAGACCCATAGCATGACCAAGGACTGGAATTTCATTCTTCTTGAAACGAAAGTTCGCAACACATTCATCTTCGTCCATATCCTCTCAACAGAATCTGGAATAGTCTTGATATGGGAGTTCCGCGTTTTTCGAACGGCAAGCATCGTACAACAACACAAACTCATCATCATCATCAATAAGAAAGGAGTCGTAGGCAACGAGTAAAGCATCTCTCGCTTTTTGAAACGAGCACATTTCGCTGATACAGTGACACTGATACAGTCGCGTTGTAGAAATCGACACAAATCGTAACGATTTTTTAACACGAAACGCAGACGCGGCTCTCCCAAGCCTTTCCTCGCATTTCATCGCGTTGTAGCTGAGCGCGTCGTCAAATCTTAAGGTCCCTATTTATGGCCAGTTCCTCAATTTCCTCCATACAGAGATTTGCTATTATAGGGCTCACAGGGCCTCCCATTGCAAAGCCATGGATTTGTTTGTACGTCTTTTCTTTGTAAGTAAAGTAGTTGTTGGAGAGTGTGAAGCTCAGTAGTGTGATGATGTCGTCGATGGATAGGTTAGTTCTATATTGTAATGTTTTATCTATCTTTCATTAATTTATTTCGTATCTGTTCACATGCTCTGTCGACAGGGATCGCAGTAAATAATGAAACGACATGGAATGATGCCATTATTTCATCGTCGTCAATGGTGGTGTTGGCCATCTATTTGACAAATTCTGTAGAGTTAGAGACAGAAAACCCGTCGTTATTTTGGAATCATGGCACACGGCAAAAACAACCAATGCCGACAACAATTCAAGAAGACTGCCAGAACAACATACCCACTGTTGCCAGATGGGTAGCCTACAAACCAGCCCAAGCTGCCTTAGCAAGTAGCCCAAAAATAGCCCAAATTTGCATCAAAATAAGTAAAAACTAGCCCAATTCTTATTAAAAATATTTGAATCAAAACCAAATTACACAGTACACAGTGGAATATCCACCACATTTTGAAAGTGGTCAAAAACCCGCAACCCGCAACCTCCCGAAATTTCCCCGCAACCAGGCTTCTAAACCAGCCCAATTGGGCGGGAAAAACGCCCATCTGGCAACACTGAACATACCATCCTACTGTAAAAGTGATGCCGCTAACCATAACATTAAAATTCTTATCATTTAACACCACCTCATTATTCATACACGCCCACATTTCATCAACTCTATTTTTACTTCCTGTAATATAATATGGCCCATCTTCAATTTCATCATTGTTAATTTACCTGTCGAAGATTGCAGACTGGCAATCGAAAGCTCGTATTAATAAAATATTTTGGTCAGAGAACGCTTTAGTTGTTATCAACTATAGTAAGGTATCACATACTTGTTAATACTCTAATTGATCACTTTGTAACAACGGACTGAATTAAGAGAGATGGAAGATCGTCAAGCTCTATACTCAGAAAATGATTTCTGAGCCCCAAACGCGGATCGAACCCGCAACCTTCTGATGACCGGTGAGACGCTCTAACCATTGAGCTACCAAGACTCAGATGGTGAGCTATGTGCAAGTTCGACATATATGTGCGACCTAAGCGGAAGCCAGAAATTATTTTCTGAGTATAGAGCTTGACGATCTTTCATCTCTCTTAAGTTATATCCAAGCTCTCACATTTCTAAAATCATAAACGGTCTGAATTGTTGCTACTGCACTTATTTAAACTGACATTTGACAAGAAACGTGATGTACATTACTGTATAAAACTCATTAATTATTCGTGAGGAAAAAAACAAAAGAATTTAAAGTTTAATCAGTTGTTGTAAATGTGATACAATTACTAGTGTTGTATCACACTGGTAACCATTCGTGACTGTATTACACTGCTTTTTATAAACGTTTCGTGCTATTTTCTTCACCAAAATTGTTGGAATCTTCACCATTTTTGAAGAACACGAATGTTTCCACGTTTTCGTGTCATAAGTTGTTTACAACATTCGCGTCCGTGTTGTATTGAATATGCGACCACTCGCCTTCGGCTCGTGATTGTATATTCGATACAAGACGACCGCTAATGTTGTAAACATTACATAAAAACAATATAAACGACCATCACAGCCCCATATATTTTGGATTTAATACTCGGAATTTTATTTTAACACGTATAATCTTTGGCGTTAGCCAGAGTAAAATAATAGAAGTGTTGTCCTACTGGGAGAGAGTCAAAGAAATCTAGGAAAGTATCCAACGACCAAACAATTGAGTAGTCTTAATGCGTTTTATTGAGAATCAAATGTTAACATGTTCAGTATAAATTAAAAGATACTTTTCGATGTCAGATATTGTCAATATATTATATATATTAGCAATATAAAATATATCAATATATACTTAATATAATATATATATATAATATAAAAATATATGTAATATAAAATATATATAATATAAAATTTCTAACATAGTTCTCTTTGTATAATATATAATTTTAAAATTTGATCTGTATTTCTAGAAATATTTCTCTTGAGATTATAGTTACACGTTCAGATGAACGACTTGAGCCTAACGTTCATTTCAGAGAAAATGTGAAATGTACAACATTTTCGATGAAATTTCATAGTACACTTTCTAGCATCTACACTTTCTTCTTCCTCTAAAAAATTAAGGCAAAAAGCAAATTTAGACTCTGAAATTTAACAGCGACGGAATGAGATGCAAATGTATGGTGCTGAGGCGCAACGTCAGCCGGACCACCCGCGCATGTACAAACAATGAAAACACAGTTAACTCTCTATAAAGCGGACATCCTCAGGACAAACTTTAGGTGTCTGCCTTAGAGAGGTGTCCGCCTTTATAGAGTGTTAATGTACATGGAAATAAGTACGGCCGGGACCAGCTGGTTGTGTCCGCCTCAGAGAGATGTCCGCTTTATGGAGGTGTCCGCATTGAAATAGTTGACTGCACTTTGAATCTGAATAGTTTGTTTCACAAAACTCAATTTTCAGCACAATTATGAATGGTTATAACTGTTTTGGATCCAACTAAGGCATGCGCGATCACATCCGGCTCCTCTCCTTCAGTACGGCCTTGCTAGCGGAAACTAAGTTATTCTAAAAATTTCATCGATTATTCCATCATTCTATACTTATATTCCAACTGTGATCGGCTGTGATACTTTCTTTCATCAAAATTACCTGGTGACAATAGCAGCGTGCGTAGATGACGTCACTTTCGTAGATTTCGTAATGTTTGCCTAAATCATCGAGTCAGTTCTGAGCCCCAAGCAACAGGAAAAGGTTCTGTTGGGAATTCTTTGGAGTCCACTTCAATGTGCTTGTTCGAGTTTTTGAGTTGAACAGATCAACCGTGCGAAACTATATTTCCGTAGCCAACCGATCACTGTTTCTTGTGATCAAAATGACAAAACCTCTAATTTAGGGGGCTGAAATTACGTGACCTTTGGTTTAAAATGTCAAAGTGGTCTATGGCGGTCATGATCAACAGAATTGGTAAGCAATCAATTAAACTAAACCAACCTTCCAATATGAGCATTCGCAACTTATTCGCCGAAAATGTGCCGATCAAGTTATATCGGCTCAAGATTCGTGAGATTTATTTGTTGTGTACAGTTTGACTTACTTCGCCTTCTTCTGACATTTTCCTTTACAGCAGTATTTGCAGGCATGTTCACAATTAGGAGATTTTAAACCCGGTGGAATGCAATAAGGAGGAAGGAGGATCCATTTTTGCCAATTACTGCTACGTTTCGATCTGCGAAGGAATTTCTGAAATAAATAGAATGACAATGGTTTTATTACTTGATCACGAAGAATTTAATCATAAATTTCAATTCCGATGTCTGATTATTTGCGACATGCTGTTTATCGATACAAAATTGGTGGTTAAATGAGTTTATGCCGTGGTGAATTTAAATGAAACTTTTCGTTCCGAAAGAAAACTCATCCCACTCTTCATGTTAACGCATGGCGAGTTGCTTGGATTTCACCCCCGATAGTTTCCAGAATTCTTTTTTCAGGAAAATACGTCTTGAGTCAGAAACATGTGTTTGTCGGAAGATTATAAAGATCTTAAAGACGAAGAAATTTATCATCTTTTATCAATAAGTGAAAACTATAAAGCGATCGGTAATATTCGAGCAGGATAATCTGTTGCAAGTTAAGTTCAAATTTAGTCGCCCTTGGTAATTATTTTGAATTCTTTTTTCGAGAATCTTCCACCAGATTGAGACTTCGAAACTCTTCTACCTACCTTGGTTTTAGTTCGTGCTGGTTAATGTAATTGATTGGTTCTTTTGTTTTCAAACCTTACGACAATACACGGCCACATGACATTTTAAACAATCGAAGTTTACCCAAACGCATTTTTCCTTTCATAGCGTGTCTTCGGTAGTGTTATATCACGCATTCGAGGTCATTTATAATCGGTGGTCTTTTAATAATGATCCTTAAAGCTCATTCTGATGCCCATTAACTCAAACCAAGGAAACATTTAATTAGGCTGACGAACCGACAACTGGCACTATTTAATGAATGGGAATGGTAAGGTTCCAGGCAAAAGTATTTTTATGTGGTTGTTAACAACTTATTCCGCTTACCGTTTCTCAGTGGTATTGCCAGGAATTAAATCAATGTTATTTTTGGAGGGGCAGGAAGGATCTTGAGTGGGCACAAAAGTTGGGGGCGACGGTGCCAAATTTGGTGTACTTTCTTCTTTGTAGTTCCATAAAATGCAGGCAGGCAGGCCGAACACAAAATATCTACGATCAGCAGTCGAACGGTTCATTACCTCATTCAACATCAATGCAGTGTTTATTGTACCTTTTTTACAATCAATACGCTAGAATATGCGTTGACCGGAAACTTTCTTGAAGACGCACCGATATTTTGCTGTTAGAATTCAATTAAGCAGGGGAAATTAGGCAAAATAGCAGAATCACCAATATTTTTTTGAGCGAGCACACTAAATTTTTAGGTGGGCCTATGCCCACACAGCTAAAGCTGACACATTTGTCTGGTAGAAAATAAAACATATTCTGAAAAATAGAGACATCTTGGAAAACTCAAGATATGAGTCAAAACAAGACGAGTATATGAAAAAGAAACAGAATGGCAAATGCGACGTTTTGCAGACTTTTGCCATTAACTATACAAAAGTCCGCTTAGTCAATAACCAGTGAAAGAACTACCCAGCTAAATGAAACTACTCACTATCTAACCACTAAATAAAACAAAACTAAACTAAATAAAAAGATGTTTTCAACTGACGTGATGACAACGTACAAAAGATTGTTTCAGTTCGCTGTATAGTTTACCATTAACACTCTTAAATGAATTTTCACAGTTAATTTAAACAATATTAAAATAAATTGCTTACCTTATGAGGATTATGTCCGAGCAAAAAGTACTTCAACAAGAAATTATGTTGCAAAAGTCGTTTTGATGGCTCTAATTCAGTGTTTGTGGTTCTTTTCGACAGGATCTGTAAGTTAAGAAACGTGAGTTGTAACGTGCCGAAAGTATACAATACTACATTAGTGGGTATATTTACCCGGACTATGTATATCGCAGTAGATAGCGCGTTGAAGAAACTCGAAAAAAAAAATCATAGAAATCTCAAATTCACGATAGTAACTATGTCAAACATTGTATGCTCACTTTAAGGTTTCCCAAAAAGTAAATGTCTAGGCATCTAAAACTTTAAAGATCTTGTTAATGACTCAACGTTTTGACACTCTTGTGAGGTGTTTTCATTGCCATCTTAATCCAACTCTAGTCAGATTTTCCTATGTTTATTTTATCATACACTCCCTCTTGTCTGCTGACTCAACACAGTTCCTTAATTCCTTCGCCTTAAACGTTATCATGAACATTCTATTGTTGGTGCTTGCTTCTCAGTCTTGTTGAGAAATCTGTCCTATAAATAAGCATAGAGACCATTTCACGTCAGATTGCCTCCATCAAGCTTAAATTCTTTGGCTTATGTTAGTTCTGAACTACTATCCGTCGTGAAGTGAAGATGCCAGTGAGACGGCTGAATATGTCTGTAACTGGCTATCGCCTGCTCCTTCATGGTCTTTTTCAAAGCTAACGCAAAACCGGGAATTCACTATCAACTAACCTTGCCTTTCAGTTGAGGATGAGAGTGAACACAAGCTAAAATGACCAAGAATAGCACCAGTAATAGTAGTTTTTCCATAGTCGTATCTTTGTCAGCCTAACTTGGAGGACTTTGATGGTCAACAAAACCGAAATCTTTCCCTTATATAACATTAGCACACAAATAACCATGACGGAAGGATGACTAAACAACCAAAGTTGTAATACTTATACATTACCTTACACGTTACTTTAGGCACGAAATGAGCGCTGTGAGCATGGTTAACCGCATTAAAAGTGCCAAAGTTAGGAGAAGCCGAAAATTTCAATGTTTTTCGTTGTGAAAAACGACTAGAATAAATGCCGAAGATGTCCCTTCATTCTTTTCGGTCAAAATGACTCGCAAAATAAAAGTGTCCCATGGTCATTTGTTCGCTGTTCAAACCATTTGTATTAGTTGCGGTTTAACGCCATCAAAATGCTATTGCACCACGAATTAAAGTATTGCAATGCACGAGACGTGGTTTTCCGGTTAATCAAAACATCGGATTCATCACAACTGCAAAACCAGCGGAAGGACCTAAGATACTGAGTCAACGTGGGTTGCCACCTTTGGTTAGTTACAAAACGTCACGTTTTCCTAGCAACCTTAATTCGTCTGAAATCCGCTGAATAACTGAGTCAAGAGCTTTGATTGTGGTGCAATTTTATGGATTGTTTTCGATAACTTGAATTGTGTTTTCGATAAGCATTTTCCTCAGTACTTATCAACAGAGCTCTTGCATTTATTTCTATATTGGCAACAGGACTTTATTGATTCGTGTTTCATCTAATTCAATAAAATCACGCATCAGCTAATCAGTGCTATGAATGCGTACTGCTCCTTCGTAAACCCGAAAGGTAAAAATTTTCTCCTATGTCATATTGATAACAGCCGAACATTTTCGTTGTTTTCATTGCGACCACATACATTACTAGACAACAGGACGTTAACGAGACATCGAAACTGAATTTTCTGGTCCCGTATCAGTTATACCAGCGTAAAGAATTCACACAAAATTTCTCGCTACTCTTGATATAACGGATGGGGTACGAGATTTAGTCGTCATTCCTTTACAAAGAAAATCATACTGCTAAAGACCAACGTTAACTTATGTCTAAAACAAATTAATGACTTTTCAATACCATGCGTTCTAATCAATGAATAGTTGGTAAGTAAAGAATAATACATTAATTTCTATAGATTTTCTCAGGTTCTTAATACGTTGCGAAAATGACATTTTTCCAGTTTCGTAAAAAAGAGGTACATGTGATATTTGACCTTGAATAAAATGCTTGGCAAAAGTTATGATAGTTTTTACCCAAGGTAAATGTGCTTTGGTTATGTGCAAACCTACAATAAATTCATCAGCTTGGATTATGGATGGCAAATGCATGGTAAAAGTATATGAGTTTTGCTTCCTGTTTTACCTTCTATGACAAATTAGCGGGTAAATATCGAAGTCCATATTTGAACAAAATTTACCGATTTGGTATATGTGTGGTAAATGTATTATTTCATTTAGTGTTGTCTTTGTATGACTCATTCATTATCTGATGATGTTAATTGCGAGAAGCAACGAAAAGTTAGACCTGCATTAAATTTTATCTTACGATACCTATGTCCCACATTTTTTGCTGGGCTTTGATTTTTATTCTACGATTACATTTTAAATGTATCAAATTTCTTCTTACTCGACATCGTCATTTGGCACTTCCTTATTTCCGAATCCACGGGTAATATTGCTGCACCCAACGCTCCCCTCACTGCGCTGCTACATCTATAATTTTAACAATCGGACCTGTGGGGACAAATGACGCTGGTTGCATCTCGCGGAAATGCAGCAGACCCGTTGGAATTTGTTGTAGCGTTAGACGTAACCCATAAGTGACGTTACGATCGCTGAAAAAGATTATTAAAACCAACAGCGGGATGAAATCACTATATCATGTGTTAGAGCTGCGGTTAGACTGACGCTAGAAAAAACATTACTGCTTAAGGAGCTGTATTCAGACGAAAACATGTACACTATTTGCTCGACAAAGTAGGATTGTTTAAAAACAATGACTCCACAGTTGTCCATCCATCCGGGCGGGGGACCGAAAATATCGTTTCCCCGCCAAAAACACACCAGGATACTTGTTTTCGAATTGTTTTCACCCATCCACACGACAACGCATAAACGATTTGAAAACTCTAACAGCCTACTTCGGCTGCAAATTCAAATTCAAAAATTTATTCACACTTCTTTTGAAGTTTTCGGCTACCGAAATAAAAGGCAGAAACCGAAGTCAAGTAATGAAAATTATTGCCCAGCAAATAACCTCAAGAAACGATATGTCGCACATAAACAGATCAGGATATTTTGAAAATACTTGAATAAGAACTAAAGTTTTTCTCGGCTTAAATAGCCCACACGATTACAAAAATGGACATGAATAAAGAATAAGTTAATGACGTGTCAAATAGGGATTAAGGTGAGAGAGGGAAAATATATATATTAAGACTCTGTTACTTCAAAATGGTTATCCGGAACGTATTTTAGACTACTGTTTTCGCTCGTTTTTAAATAAAGTTTTCGACCCGTCTACTAAGCCGCTCACAGCACCTAAATTGCAGTTTTCCATAGTATTGCCTTTCACCGGTAACCAACGACTCAAAATTCGCCAACAACTTTTGAAGCTGATATCATCGGCCCACCCACACATTGACGTCTGAGAGATTTTTCAACCAGTTTGCCGTTTGTCATATTTTTTTCCATTCAAAGACCGAATCCCTATGCGCCTTAGATCTAATATTGTTGATAAGTTGACGTGCTAATGCTGCTCCGCGTTATATCTGGGCGAAAAAACTCGAAATTTACACACCAGGATCTGCGAACACATCGGCATTTCGCCTCATACAGGTAATGAGACTTCTCATTCCACCTCTTTGTCCAGCATCTTGACACATGAAAGAGAAACTGGACACCCGATATCCTTCGATGAATTTTCAGTTTGGCTAGTGGTCGTTCTGAATTATACATCCTTATTCGAGAAAGTCTGTTAATTCGCGAAAATAAATCCCTCTTATAATGTAAAGGTTAGGTCATTTCCTCTTATGCTGTTTTGATATATATACAGTATTTTCCCTCTCTCACCTTAATCCCTGTTTCACACGTCATTAATTTATTAGTTATTCATGTCTATTTTTATAATCGTGTAGGTTATTTAAGCCGAGAAATTTTTATAAACATATCTTGTTCTGATGATGTTGCTTGTAAAGAGACGAAGCTTTCGTTCTTATTCAAGTATTTTCAAAATATCCCGATGTGTTTATGCGCGACATGTCGTTCATTGAGGTTATTATTGAAGCTGGGCAATAATTTTTATTACCAGACTTCTTTTGAAGGATTATCAATATTAACGTAGAAAAAATTTACAAACTAACAGGTTTTTAGATAGTCAACAGTGATAAAATTAACAACTTAAAGAGGAAGTGTGCGGTGGCCAGAGGAGCTGAGGAGCTAAATAACTTAGGCTTCTGAGATCGACCAGAATGTCTTCCCAAACAACTGACATAGCATCTAAATAATCTCAATAAACTGTATTTTCTTTAAATGCCGAAATTTTAAAGGACATCGTCGTTAAAGTTGACGTAGTAGATCTCAAAATAATCTTAATAAACTGTATTTTCTTTAAATGCCGAAATTTTAAAGGACGTCGTCGTTCAAGTTGACGTTTTAGATGTTAAGGACCCTATTTGCCACGTTGTGATGCCGTTCGTCCATCCATGACTTAGCAGACTATTTGTATTATATATCACAAAACAACGCGCTTGCTCTGATTGGACGAGCCTCATTCTCTCTCAGAGTACAGACACGCTGATGTCATTTCATTTAGTGTTAGAGTAGAGAAACATGGATGGCGTCATGAAAACTTCTAAAACCTTGCTTATTTTATAAAACAAATAGAAAATAGCTTACTTGACTGTGTACTGTGATAGAAACATTTATGACGGCATTTCAACCAGGCTGCGTCTCGTATTTCAGCCAGAGGATTTTTCAATTAAAATGACGTCATTCGTGTTTCTATCATAGTACAGAGACAAGTAGGCTATTTTCTGTTTGCTAAATAAACAATAGAAAAGAGAGATTTCCAGAAGTTCATTGAAAAGACGTCTCAGAAGATCATCGACACGTCGAGAAAGACAACAATGGTCATGTGACGTAATTCAAGATCTACATGTAATTCAAATAAAGTAACGTCATTTGCAAAATGAATTTCTCAATTTCTCATTGTCAAAATGAATGAAAATCTCAGAAAAAAAAATTGGTCTGTTCATGGAACAGTTCTTCATGTTCTTTAAATATATCACGTCATCCATGCATCTGTCCTCAAATTGATCTTGGGTAACCACCAATGAATATGCCTACATAGACATGAAACGTTCCCGTGCCCACAAACACACTCTCACTTACTTCTGAATTTACTTAACCTGATTTTAATACTAACTTACCTAACCTTATCACGGTGGCTTACCGACCAATGTAGGTATACACGGTAGAAATAAGGTTGTTTTTCATGAGGCCGCGGTATAACAGAACTTTTAGACACGTACAAAAACAATAAAATACTAAGGATCGATAACAACTCGACACCAAATTTTGGTTTGTAAGAGCTCAAGGGCAGTGATTGTCCACTCCTTCCAAAGCAAAGTTTCTCATCAGCAATTTTTGTTTTTTTCTGGTTCTTTATTTCTGTTTTCCTTTCAAGGTGCTGAGATATCTGCGCAGTTAAAGAGGTGATTAAAATTCATATGCCGTAACTCTTTCACTAGCTATATCACTTTTCTCATAACTGAAAAAGTATAACGTTATCTTACCGGTGGGTAATACGGTTTTTCCCACTGGTGAAAAAAGTCGTATCAGATTTCTGACTAATTAACAGTTTTCCCGCTAAAACATTTTCATTCTGTAAACTCGCTTTTAAGCAGTGGATTTTAACCATATTTTAAAGTTTTGCTATCTGCAGAAGCTTACAAAGCACAAGATATTGGAGACATGATGAATAAGAGCTTCATTGCACGCAACTCTGGCAAGAACTGAAAGGTACGAGACATTGTAAAGCAACGAACAATTTTGAAGAAAACGTGTTATGAATTAAACAGTGGTGCTGGTACTCGATCGGCTACGTTTCGTTTTCTTCAAATTGACTAAATGTAGGAATGATTTTGCACGATTTTAACTAGCAATATTATATTTACATCGTAAGAGGCTGGTCAGTGCCTCTCTCGGTCGTTTCATAACACTTGTTTTGGAAATATACATAAGTATAGGTAATCTGAGCGTGGTTTCACGTGCAATTTGGAAGCAAAAGACACGAATGAGTTCTTGATTTTTGTTCCGAATTATTGTCATTTTTGAATGAATGAAGTTGAAGGGCTAATGTTATGTGTGTAAAATGATATATAATGGTATGCATGGAAGGCGTTAATAGCTCACAACAAAACTATTGCAATGTAGAAGATCTCGTTCATAAACATCTAAGAAAAAGTCAAATGCTTATAGGCTCAAACTTAATCCTTATTTGCTTAAAAATGAGCCGGGGAATGAAACGCCGATTTGAAAAATTCAAGAATCATTCTAGAATATTTACTGCACAAGTGAAGCTAGTTTCTATTTCGCACGTGAAATTACTCATGGCAATTGGCCAGTCTATCATGCATTTACATCTTCCATGAATGCATCTTTCTCTATTTATTTCCTGCATTGGTGGTTTTAAAATTTGAAGCAAGTAGGGGCCATTACCACTTTCCTTCCTATCGAAGCAGTACTGGAAAATATAACAACATGGATGGTCATATTTGTATTTTTCATTGGCTGTGAGCGCTGGAAACAAATTATTGCTGGCTGAAATTACACGTCACTTGAAGCGTGGGTTATGCGATGTTGAAATAACTTGATTTTGTCGCTAATCACAAGAATATTGAAGGGGTCTTGACAATTGTTTTTTATATTTTCTGAATTATCTCCCTCACCTATTACACCTTAACTTCGGCGCTGACTCTTAATCGTCCACTCAACTTTAGTTCACCCTACAGAGTACATGTTAAATGGAGTTAGCGTGGCGAATCTATTGCAGACCTTCTTAATGCAGAACAACTATTCACACACGACATTGAGGCGAATAATTGTTTTAGCAGATACCTTGCGCAAGTGTCTTCACATATACTTTTTTAAAATTTTTAAAACAATTTTACCGAACTCAGTCGGCTTGTCGCCTAATCATCGTTTGTAAACAAAATATTTTGAACACATCCTGAGTGCATTTATCGCTAAAAAGTAAAAGAAATACAAATCTTTGAATACTTTCTTGCCAGATGTCGTTGCTGTTTTGGTATTGTCTGGCACGACAGCTTCGTTTATTAAAAAAAAGTTCTTCGTTAACGTAAACAAAACTGGAAGTCATCTTGTTGTGCTCGGAGGCGAATAGTGCAGAATATTCCGAGATAGACGAACCAATCAGATTGTGCAAAAACACTATTCACCTGCATGTGATGCGTGCAAATAACATGTAAAAATGTCAAAAGGAGTACAAGTCAGTTGTTCAATGATCAACTAATTGTACAATCTTTGAGTATTTTACTGAAAATTAGATACTTAATTTACAATCAACTCTTCCAAACCAAATCTAATTAGTATATTACAATCAAAGGAAACAATTATTCATCTAAAACTTGTTCTTTCTTGGCACTCTAAAATATCTGGAAATTTAATCCACATTTCTGGAATAACCTCTGTTAGAATTGGAGTTATATTCTAAACTAGTGCCAAACATAAATTTCAAGAAAAAATAAAATAAATAACATTTTCGATGGAAGTCCATATTTCGCTTCCTAGCACACGCAGTACGTTCTGAAAATCGAAAGACAAAATTAAATACGAACGTGAGATGTATACATTATGCATTTGTCAGTTTTTCTTTACAAATTCAGTACGTCTCTCCTAATCTTAAGTTAATACTATCTTTGTCTTTTGCTAAAAAATCTAATTTTATCCCTTCGTTTGTGTTTGGGAAAGTGATCACATTTCTGGATGAATGTGTCTCTCTAATTTAGTCTCGTTAGGGGATTATTCAATAGAACTGTCCACTGTTAATTTTTGTATTGGGAAGATTTACTTACTTCGACCGACATCCTCCTTTACAGCAGTATTTGCAGCCATCTCCGCAATTTGGACCATCTTGACCTGGTGGTATACAATATGGAGGAAGGAGGATCCATTTTTGCCAGTCATCACCACATTTTCCTCTTCGAAGGAAACTTGAAATGACCATCTTCGAACGAAGTTTTGGAGAGATCTGCCACCAGAAAGTTAAGTCTAAGGTAAGTTCTATGAACTCGGGAGTATAATAAACAATAAATTAAAGTTTACATGAATGTTGATTATCATCGTGCCTGGTCACAAGCTAGTTATTCAAGGTAAGGAAGCGTTATTTAGCGAATTGTTATACATACGTAACCTTCGAGTTCCGTCACCATCAGAGTCCGTGTAGCTCATTCGATAGTTTCAGGTTTGAGGACATGCGTATCAACAAATTTCAACACCAAGCCAACACAATTCTACCAATCAAGTCTTTGTACTGTTTCATACTTCAGCCGTTTTTCTATATAAATTAACAAAAATTTCTGCAGTATTAATCAGTTCGTACAAACCCACTGTAGCTGTTGTTCTCCGATGACATCATTAAAGGAACACAATGCAATGATGAAACAAACTAGGGTGACTAGTGATTTCATGGCCATGAAAGATATAAACACAAACGACTAGGGCAAGACCAAACCGACGGAATATAAAATTGAAGTCTGTTTGGGTTGTTGAAGGATTGATCAATAAGACCAAAAATTCCTTCGTCATGTTTTATGCTACTCAACGAAAAATAAACATTACAAGTACAATGACAAGAATTTTTCGAGAACTAAAACTTTCAGGTGTACACGTTTTCATGATAAACAGCATCTCGGGAATGCGATTCTAAGATTTTCGAAAAATGTTAAACAATCTTTTTGAATCATGCTATGATGTATGAGTCGAAGCCCTGATATGGCTTCTTAGTGCTCTTTTTTGAAACTTTGTAACAAGTCCAACCTGAGAGCAATTGTGAAATCATTTGATGCTTCAGTAATCCGCCTGCCAATATAAATGACCAAGAAAATTACTACGGTGGTCAATGGGAAATGAATATATACGTACGCAAGGTAAAAATATTATTGACAAAATACGGTACATGTTTTACTCGTAGTCATTTTAGGCATTTCGTGCGAGGAAGCAATTAGTCTTTAAAGATCATTATAAAAACAAGAATTCGGTGCATTGTTTCCGCTTTTTCTTTTTGATCTGATGAGAGAGCATCGCCTCTGGACCATTAGACCGACTAAGTTACGTTTCATCAATAGTTTCCTGCTAGTACAGGCGCCAGAATTCCCAATCTGCGAGGGTAACAAGGGGGGACTGAGGAAGGCAAAACCTCCAGGTAAATACGCTAGATCTTCGGCGAAGTATATAGACTTTTAATATGATGGAATATTGACTCTTGTGAAATATTATAGCACTGTAATAATGTACCCATGATTTCATTCAAAATGCGTGTTCCATGCATAAATAGGGATTAAAGTATACAAATCTTACACTTTCTATTCGAGTTGAGCGGGTTACATTTGTGGTCTGATGAACCCAGGATAAGGAATTTCCTGCTCAACTGGTTCTGTTTTTATTTTTGTTTCATGAAGTCATCATAATAACTACAGTAAGAAAAAATTGAAGATGTGCGGTCAGGATTAATCATGATAACAACTAAAGCGTTCTCTGACCAAAATATTTTATTAATACGAGCTTTGAAGTAGATGAACGATCTTCAAGCTCGATACTCAGAAAATGATATCTGAGCCCCAGACGGGGATCGAACCCGCAACCTTCTGATGACCGGTTAGACGCTCTAACCATTGAGCTACCGAGACTCAGATGGCGAGCTAAGTTGCAAATTCGATATATATATATGTGCGACCTAAGCGGAAGCCACTATATATTGATAATGATTGAAGCAGTCTGCAATCTTCGACAGGTAAATTAACAATGATGAAATTGAAGATGGGCCATATTATATTACAGGAAGTAAAAATAGAGTTGATGAAATGTGGGCGTGTATGAATAATGAGGTGGTGTTAAATGATAAGAATTTTAATGTTATGGTTAGCGGCATCACTTGTGAAGTAGGATGGTATGTTCAGTGTTGCCAGATGGGCGGTTTTCCCGCCCAATTGGGCTGGTTTAGAAGCCTGGTTGCGGGAAATTTCGGGAGGTTGCGGGTTGCGGGTTTTCGACCACTTACAAAAGGTGGTGGATATTTCACTGTGGACTGTGTAATTTGGTTTCGATTTACATGTAAATATTTTTAATAAGAATTGGGCTAGTTTTTACTTATTTTGATGCAAATTTGGGCTATTTCGTGCGAAAAAAATTGGGGTATTTTTTGTCTACTTGTTAAGGTAGCTTGGGCTGGTTTGCAGGCTACCCATCTGGCAACAGTGGGTATATTGTTCTGGCAGTCTTCTTGAATTGTTGTCGGCATTGGTTGTTTTTGCCGTGTGGCATGATTCCAAAGTTTTTCTTTGTCGATAGTTTCCTTTATCAATTATGTGTCCGTTGTCGAAGTCGATTCTGTGGTCGTGGGTCCTGGCATGGTTGGCAATGTTTGAACCAGTCATACGTAGTTTTGTGTTCCTCACGTGTTCCTTTTTTCGCGTTTCAAAACATCTCCCCGTTTCTCCAGTGTAACACCATGAGCAATCCATACAGTCGATTTTGTAGACTACGTTCGTTTGTTTTTCGGTAGAAGGTCTGTCTTTAAGTGATTTAAATTCTTGCTTAAGTGTCCGTAGCGGTTTGTTCGTGACTCGAATGTCGTATCTCCTAAGGATTCTAGTGAGTGGTTCAGTTAAACCTTTTATGTTTGGCAAAACAACGTAGTTATTGGTTATGTCGGAATCAGGATTTGTCAAAGCAAAAAACATGCCAACCAGTTCTTCAGGTGTTGGTGTCGATTTCTCTTTGAAAACATATTTTTTCTTAATTTCTGAAATAAATTTCATTGGAAAGCCGTTGGAAATTAGAGCTTCCGTGACGTGTTTGGTTTCTCAAATTTTTCCCTCTTCTGTGTTTGGTAGTGTGGTGGCTCGAAATTATAGTGTTACAGCTGTACTTACTTTGTGTTTCTTGTCGTGGTGTGAGTGATAGTCCAAATATCTGTCTGTGTGCGTTGGTTTTCGGTAGACATCAATAGTAATGATGCCGTTGTTTCGCGTGGTCAAAGTATCCAGGAAAGCAAGTCGTCCCTCGTGTTCTTGTTCTATCGTAAAAGAGATGTGTGGGTCAATCGAATTGAGGAGATTGTGAAATGTCGTCACTGTGTTCTTTTTGATGATCGAGAAGACGTCATCAACAAAGCGTTTCCATTTTCGCGGCGGCGTAGATGATTTACTTGGGACCTTAAGATTTCACGACGCGCTCATCTACTACGCGGGCGGAAGTGATCATGTAAGCACTGAGCATGAGCGCGGGTCGTAAAAATTTGTCAAGCCTCTGCGACGCGGCGTTTTAGCATCTTCTGGCGTCGTCGCAGATTAGACCTCGGACGCTGTTTACATCTTTCGTTAAAATGTAAATTTCATAATTTTTTTTCTTACTTTTATGCCTTGAATTTGTTATGCAACGTTGTATCGTTAAATTATTGATGAAAAGAACCTAAATGTAATCTAACTTTATGGTTTTCACTAGTTCTATCACTATAACTTGAGGATCAGCAAACTTGTCTGCAGCACAGTCACCTCTCTCCGCTTCGAAAACTGTAAATAAATTACCGCATGAATAAATCGACAGATTTGCCGAAGAAGTAGACACAGCGCTTCAGTTTGTTCACAAACAGTTCCCTGCTGACAAGTGAATCGTTTAGGAATGTTGTAAAATGTCAATCAATCAGTTATACTTGTGCTTAGAACGGAAATATTAGTTAAGAAACCACAGAGAATTACGTAAAGGAAATACGTCAAAGATACAGAATTACGCAAAGGAAATACGTCAAGGATAGAGAATGTTTTCCCGTGTTCTATTATAAATACAAGCTGTAAATATAGAAGCGAGTTGGTTGGAAACGAGTTGGTTGGAAACGAGTAGGTTGGATCGTAGTAATAAACGCATTTGAAAAATATACAGTCCCAAGTTGTCTTGAATCAACGAGCCAGCACGAGCGCAACCTTCTATCGCAAGCAGGTTGGGCGACACGTGGTCCTTCGAGCCGGATCAAAGATTCAAGAACGTGAAGTAATAGTAGGAGCAGAATGTCCGAATTGACGAAAAAACGACGAGCGAGAAGTGGACATCGAGCGTATGTCACAAAACAACTCGCGAGAGTGAAAGAACTGACAGAGGACCTCTCGGCTAACAACACGACCGCTCTCAATCAATTGAAGCTCACACTCGCCGAGAAGATTGAAACGATATCTCGACTGGACGAACAGATTCTCGAGTCTATAGAAGACGAGGACATAGATCGAGAAATTGAGGAGACCTCCAATGTCATGTCTGAAATCTACGGGGGCATCGCAGCCATAGACGAAGTGTTGGCGCGGCCAAAGCATCAAGAATCCCACCCAGGAACGGAGGTAGTTTCTCCATTGAAAGCAAATTCTTCAGCGCGCGTGAGACTGCCGAAGCGGGAAACGAAGACGTTCAATGGGAAGATCCAGGAGTGGACTGAGTTTTGGGACTCCTTCAGAAGTGCCATCCACGAGAACGAAACCCTTAACGACGTCGACAAGTTCACATACTTGCGTGGAGCCATTGAAGAACCTGCGAATCAGCCATCGCCGGTTTCTCACTGACGGAGGCCAATTACAAAACGGCTGTTGAACTTTTGCAAAGACGGTTTGGCAACAAGACTATAGTGCAGCGAGCTCATATTAATGAACTGGTAAACGTGAAGCCAGTGTTCAACGCCAAGGACAGCAAACGCTTACGCCGTTTCTTCGACGCAGTTGAAAGCAACTACCGCAGTTTACAGGCCCTTGGTGTCGAAGAACAGTCTTACTCCGCAATCGTTGTACCTTCCATCCTGAACAAACTACCAGAGATAGTTCGCTTGACGATTACTCGAGGCAAGAAATACTTGGAATGGACGATGAAGGAACTTGTCGAGGCACTTCATGAGGAAGTGGAGTTAAGAGAAAGTCATGTCCTGGCGGCCGGATGTGAAAACGACGAGGAGGACTACGAGAAGCGACGACGTTCCCCGTCAACAGCGAGCGCCCTTATGGCCGGACAAGGAGAAAGAGGTAGCTGTGCCTATTGCCTTGGGAACCACAGCCACGGAGACTGCAAGAAGGTGATGGACAGAAAGGAACGAATGACATTGCTACGCAAGTATAATCGATGTTTTAAATGTATTCGTAAGGGACATTTAGCTAGAGATTGTAGAGCAAGTATTAAGTGTAGTGCATGCGGGGGGTCTCATGATTTATCTGTTTGTGAGAAACCGAAAGAAGAAAGGCAAGAAAGCAAGACCGTAGCTAATAACAACGTAGTCAATGCTAGCTCTAGTAATCTGCATGTCGGTACGGTTAGCAAAGTCGCGTTGCAAACCGCGCAAGGAATAGTGAAGGGCGAGAAGAGAAAAAGAATTAGGGTTCTTTTTGATTCTGGGAGCCAGAAATCATTCGTGACCGCACGACTAATGAACGAGGCGGGGTTGACTGTGCGTAGGAAGGAGTGGCTAGAAATTAACACGTTCGGCGGAAGGGTGACGGAAGGCGGTTTAAGGTCGGTTGTGGGTGTTGAAATCGAACCTATTTGTGGTGGAGGCGGCGTGTCCCTTGAGGCTTATGTTGTGCCAAAGATATCTGAGGTTAAAAATGATCGTCTTGATTTGGTTAAGCATGAGTACGCGCATTTGAAGGATTTGTGGATGTCTGATGTATGTAAGGATAGGGTTTCATTGGAAATTGACGTTTTAATTGGTGCTGACAATTTGTGGGCCTTTCAGAGCGGTAAGGTTTTGCGAGGAAGGGTCGATGAGCCAGTAGCGGTTGAGACCAGTCTGGGTTGGGTCTTGTCAGGGCCAATGAAGGGATGTGACATAGATGGCGGCGTCAATGTTAACCTTGTCACGCACGAGAACGTGAGCAGCATGAACCTCGAGGGAGAAGTTCAAAGGATGTGGGATTTAGAAACCTTAGGCATTAGGGAAGGTAATGACGTGCACGAGGCGCTGATAGACAAGATAAGATTTAATGGTGTGAGGTATGTAGCCGAATTGCCTTGGAAACAAGGCCACGAGACGTTACCGACGAACTATGCAAACAGCTTAGCGCGGATGAAAGGTCAGATAAAGAGACTTAGGAAAGAACCAAATGTGTTGGGAGAATACGACAAGATTATTAGAGAGCAGTTAGATGCAGGTGTAGTTGAAGTTGTAGCGGAGCTAGACAAGAAAGAAGGTGTTCATTATCTGCCTCACCAAGCAGTTGTTCGTAGAGATGCGAAAATCACAAAGTTGAGGGTTGTATATGACGCTTCTTCTAAAAAGGGTAAAAGAGGTACGAGCTTGAATGACTGTCTGCATGTGGGTCCATCTCTTACCCCAATGTTGTATGACATCTTGCTAAGATTCAGGGAAAATCGAATCGTGGTAGTTGGCGACATAGAGAAGGCATTTCTTAACATAGAGGTTGATGAGAAAGATAAGGATTACTTGAGATTTTTGTGGGTAAAGGATGTTTTAAATGGAGATGCAGAAGTGGTTGTTTATAGATTCTGTAGAGTAGTTTTTGGTTTGAATGCTTCGCCATTTTTGTTGAACGCGACCCTGAGGTATCACATAGAGAAATTTAGCGATGTTGATCCAGAGTTTGTCAGGAAGATGTTGCACAGTTTTTACGTAGATGATCTTGTGTCTGGAGGTGAAACAACAGAAGAGGTCATTAATTTGTATGAGAAAGCTAAGGTTAGAATGGCTAGCGGTGGTTTTAGGTTGAGGAAGTGGTTGACTAATGACGCAGGTTTGAGGCAGCGGATACAGGATAGCGAAGGTGAGAAAGAAATCTCAGCGAACATCACCAGGTTAGATGATGTTGAGACTTACGCAAAGTCTAGTTTAGGAGGGAAAGAAGGTTACTACGAAAAAGTTTTAGGTTTAAACTGGGATTGCGATAACGACACGATAATGTTTGACTTGTCGAAATTGGCGGAAAGAGCAGAGCGGTTATCCATAACAAAGCGGAACTTGTTAAGTATTTTGGCTGGGTTATTTGATCCCTTAGGCATAATTAGTCCGGTGGTTGTCCCCATGAAGGTCTTATTTCAAGAGCTGTGTGTTAAGAATGTTGAATGGGATGAAGAGTTGGCCGGCGATAACGCAAAGAGATGTAGTGAATGGGTCAGGGACGTGAAGGAAGTGAGATCTATCGACTTAGATCGATGTGTTTATGACTGTCTTCGCGAAGAAGTACTGTCGTGCGAGTTACACGGGTTCGGCGACGCTAGTGAAAAGGCTTATTGCGCAGTTGTTTATTTCGTATATCGAACGCCATCGGGGGTCCACGTTCGACTGTTGACAGCAAAGACTCGAATTGCGCCACTTAAGGCACTTAGTATTCCACGCCTAGAGCTAATGTCGGCTGTGATGTTAGCGCGGTTAATGAAATCTGTCAGGAATGCTTTGAAAACACAGGTCGAGTGCGTTAAAACTAGGTTTTGGCTAGACAGCAAAACTGCGCTCTGTTGGATTCGTAATCAGGGTGAGTGGAAGCAATTTGTACGCCACAGGGTTAATGAAATTTTGAAATTGTCAAGCAAAAAGGACTGGGGGCATTGTCCGGGATTAGACAACCCGGCAGACTTAGGATCCAGGGGGGTTCTTCCGTCGAAATTAAAAATGAATTCACTTTGGTGGGCCGGTCCAGAATGGCTGGGTAGTGTAGACGAGGCTTGGCCAAATTATGAAGTTATAGCAACCGAAGAAAGTAAGGAAGAAGAAAAGAAGTCAGTAGTGATGGTGGCTAGCGTGAAGGAAGTTTTGGCAGTTAGTAACATTGTGAGCATCGAGAAATATAGCGTCCTAGAGCGAGTACTGAGAGTAACTGCGTGGGTCAGTCGGTTCGTACGGAATTTGAAGGCTAGTGCAGAAGGTGCCGAAAGACAGACAGAGAGGTTAAGCAGAGAAGAGTTGCTAAAAGCTGAGAGGGTCTGGATAAAAGCAGTCCAGGCAGAAATGAGAAAACAGGAAAATTTTCAGCAGTTAGAAAAGCGATTTCAACTTTTTGAGGAAGATGGAGTATTGAAGTGCAAGGGAAGATTAGCAGAGTCAGATTTAGCTGAAGAGACGAAGTGCCCGATCATTTTGCCCAAGGATAACAGGTTGACAGAATTAATAATTTGGAAATGTCATGACAGAGTGCACCACGGTGGGTTGAGGGCCACTCTAGCCGAAGTGAGATCGAGATATTGGATACCTAAGGGCAGGCAAAGAGTAAAGGCAGTGATAAGTAAATGCACGGTGTGTAAGAAGTTAGAGGGGATGCCTTATCAGGCGCCAAAGCAGGCAGATATACCAGGCTTTCGCGTGAAAGAAGCAGTAGTGTTTGGTAAGACAGGTGTAGACTTTGCGGGTCCGCTGTTCGTGAAAGAGGGAGGTGGTGGTACAGCAAAGGTCTACATTGCTTTGTTCTCGTGCTGTGTGAGCAGGGCCCTTCATTTGGATCTGGTCAGGAGCCTTTCGGCGGCAGAGTTTGGGGTTGTCTGCGTAGGTTTTCAGCACGGCGCGGTACTCCGTCATTGATGATCTCGGACAACGCTAAGACGTTTAAGGCGACCGCTAAAGCCTTAAAGAAGCTCTACGGCAGCGAAACGGTACGAGAGTATCTTGAAGGGAACAGAATTGAGTGGAGGTTTAATTTGGAAAGAGCACCATGGTGGGGTGGCTTTTTTGAGAGGATGGTTCGTTGTGTGAAAAGATGTTTAAGAAAAGTCCTCGGACACGCGAGGTTAAATTTCGATGAGTTGTTGACGACGGTAGTGGAAATTGAGGGAACATTAAACTCAAGACCACTAACCTATGAGTATAATGAGGTGGGTTGTGAGGTACTGACGCCATCACATCTAATGTTTGGTAGACGGTTGAAGTCAATGCCAGACGATGATGTTGATGATAAAAGCGAGGATGAGACGAACTGCGGCAGGCGATTTAGGTATCTGGCAAAAAAAAAAGCAGCACCTTTGGAATAGGTGGCGGAGGGAGTATTTGGTTGATTTGAGAGAATTCCATCGAGGGAAGCTAGAGAAGCACACTAATGGCGTGGAGAAGGGAGATGTTGTTGTCGTTTATGAGGATAATGTTAAGCGAGGCGATTGGAAGATGGCTGAAGTGACTGAGGTAATTTTAGGCAGGGATGGGCAAGCGCGTGGAGCAAAGGTTAGAATGGTTCGAAACGGAAAAGTTGTGTATTTAAGTCGCCCAGTTCAAAAACTGTACCCGGTTGAAATTAAAAGAGATAACAAAACGAAGGAAGATGGGAGCGAGACGAGTGATCAAAATAATATGAAAACGGTGAGACCAAAAAGAGCAGCGGCGTTAGATTCAAGGTGGAAAACAAAGAGAATGATCAATTTGTAATTGACTAGCTGCGCTAGTCAAGGTGGGGAGTGTGTTGTAAAATGTCAATCAATCAGTTATACTTGTGCTTAGAACGGAAATATTAGTTAAGAAACCACAGAGAATTACGTAAAGGAAATACGTCAAAGATACAGAATTACGCAAAGGAAATACGTCAAGGATAGAGAATGTTTTCCCGTGTTCTATTATAAATACAAGCTGTAAATATAGAAGCGAGTTGGTTGGAAACGAGTTGGTTGGAAACGAGTAGGTTGGATCGTAGTAATAAACGCATTTGAAAAATATACAGTCCCAAGTTGTCTTGAATCAACGAGCCAGCACGAGCGCAACCTTCTATCGCAAGCAGGTTGGGCGACAAGGAAGACCCATAGCATGACCAAGGACTGGAATTTCATTCTTCTTGAAACGAAAGTTCGCAACACATTCATCTTCGTCCATATCCTCTCAACAGAATCTGGAATAGTCTTGATATGGGAGTTCCGCGTTTTTCGAACGGCAAGCATCGTACAACAACACAAACTCATCATCATCATCAATAAGAAAGGAGTCGTAGGCAACGAGTAAAGCATCTCTCGCTTTTTGAAACGAGCACATTTCGCTGATACAGTGACACTGATACAGTCGCGTTGTAGAAATCGACACAAATCGTAACGATTTTTTAACACGAAACGCAGACGCGGCTCTCCCAAGTCTTTCCTCGCATTTCATCGCGTTGTAGCTGAGCGCGTCGTCAAATCTTAAGGTCCCTATTTATGGCCAGTTCCTCAATTTCCTCCATACAGAGATTTGCTATTATAGGGCTCACAGGGCCTCCCATTGCAAAGCCATGGATTTGTTTGTACGTCTTTTCTTTGTAAGTAAAGTAGTTGTTGGAGAGTGTGAAGCTCAGTAGTGTGATGATGTCGTCGATGGATAGGTTAGTTCTATATTGTAATGTTTTATCTATCTTTCATTAATTTATTTCGTATCTGTTCACATGCTCTGTCGACAGGGATCGCAGTAAATAATGAAACGACATGGAATGATGCCATTATTTCATCGTCGTCAATGGTGGTGTTGGCCATCTATTTGACAAATTCTGTAGAGTTAGAGACAGAAAACCCGTCGTTATTTTGGAATCATGGCACACGGCAAAAACAACCAATGCCGACAACAATTCAAGAAGACTGCCAGAACAACATACCCACTGTTGCCAGATGGGTAGCCTACAAACCAGCCCAAGCTACCTTAGCAAGTAGCCCAAAAATAGCCCAAATTTGCATCAAAATAAGTAAAAACTAGCCCAATTCTTATTAAAAATATTTGAATCAAAACCAAATTACACAGTACACAGTGGAATATCCACCACATTTTGAAAGTGGTCAAAAACCCGTAACCCGCAACCTCCCGAAATTTCCCCGCAACCAGGCTTCTAAACCAGCCCAATTGGGCGGGAAAACCGCCCATCTGGCAACACTGAACATACCATCCTACTGTAAAAGTGATGCCGCTAACCATAACATTAAAATTCTTATCATTTAACACCACCTCATTATTCATACACGCCCACATTTCATCAACTCTATTTTTACTTCCTGTAATATAATATGGCCCATCTTCAATTTCATCGTTGTTAATTTACCTGTCGAAGATTGCAGACTGGCAATCGAAAGCTCGTATTAATAAAATATTTTGGTCAGAGAACGCTTTAGTTGTTATCAACTATAGTAAGGTATCACATACTTGTTAATACTCTAATTGATCACTTTGTAACAACGGACTGAATTAAGAGAGATGGAAGATCGTCAAGCTCTATACTCAGAAAATGATTTCTGAGCCCCAAACGCGGATCGAACCCGCAACCTTCTGATGACCGGTGAGACGCTCTAACCATTGAGCTACCAAGACTCAGATGGTGAGCTATGTGCAAGTTCGACATATATGTGCGACCTAAGCGGAAGCCAGAAATTATTTTCTGAGTATAGAGCTTGACGATCTTTCATCTCTCTTAAGTTATATCCAAGCTCTCACATTTCTAAAATCATAAACGGTCTGAATTGTTGCTACTGCACTTATTTAAACTGACATTTGACAAGAAACGTGATGTACATTACTGTATAAAACTCATTAATTATTCATGAGGAAAAAAACAAAAGAATTTAAAGTTTAATCAGTTGTTGTAAATGTGATACAATTACTAGTGTTGTATCACACTGGTAACCATTCGTGACTGTATTACACTGCTTTTTATAAACGTTTCGTGCTATTTTCTTCACCAAAATTGTTGGAATCTTCACCATTTTTGAAGAACACGAATGTTTCCATGTTTTCGTTTCATAAGTTGTTTACAACATTCGCGTCCGTGTTGTATTGAATATGCGACCACTCGCCTTCGGCTCGTGATTGTATATTCGATACAAGACGACCGCTAATGTTGTAAACATTACATAAAAACAATATAAACGACCATCACAGCCCCATATATTTTGGATTTAATACTCGGAATTTTATTTTAACACGTATAATCGTTTGGCGTTAGCCAGAGTAAAATAATAGAAGTGTCGTCCCACTGGGAGAGAGTCAAAGAAATCTAGGAAAGTATCCAACGACCAAACAATTGAGTAGTCTTAATGCGTTTTATTGAGAATCAAATGTTAACATTTTCAGTATAAATTAAAAGATACTTTTCGATGTCAGATATTGTCAATATATTATATTTATTAGCAATATAAAATATATCAATATATACTTAATATAATATATATATATATAATATAAAAATATATGTAATATAAAATATATATAATATAAAATTTCTAACATAGTTCTCTTTGTATAATATATAATTTTAAAATTTGATCTGTATTTCTAGAAATATTTCTCTTGAGATTATAGTTATACTTTTAGATGAACGACTTGAGCCTAGCGTTCATTTCAGAGAAAATGTGAAATGTACAACATTTTCGATGAAATTTCATAGTACACTTTCTAGCATCTACACTTTCTTCTTCCTCTAAAAAATTAAGGCAAAAAGCAAATTAAGACTCTGAAATTTAACAGCGACGGAATGGGATGCAAATGTATGGTGCTGAGGCGCAACGTCAGCCGGACCACCCGCGCATGTACAAACAATGAAAACACAGTTAACTCTCTATAAAGCGGACATCCTCAGGACAAACTTTAGGTGTCTGCCTTAGAGAGGTGTCCGCCTTTATAGAGTGTTAATGTACATGGAAATAAGTACGGCCGGGACCAGCTGGTTGTGTCCGCCTCAGAGAGATGTCCGCTTTATGGAGGTGTCCGCATTGAGATAGTTGACTGTACTTTAAATCTGAATAGTTTGTTTCACAAAACTCAATTTTCAGCACAATTATGAATGGTTATAACTGTTTTGGATCCAACTAAGGCATGCGCGATCACATCCGGCTCCTCTCCTTCAGTACGGCCTTGCTTGCGGAAACTAAGTTATTCTAAAAATTTCATCGATTATTCCATCATTCTATACTTATATTCCAACTGTGATCGGCTGTGATACTTTCTTTCATCAAAATTACTGGGTGACAATAGCAGCGTGCATAGATGACGTCACTTTCGTCGATTTCGTAATGTTTGCCAAAATCTTCGAGTCAGTTCTGAGCCCCAAGCAACAGGAAAAGGTTCTGTTGGGAATTCTTTGGAGTCCACTTCAATGTGCTTGTTCGAGTTTTAGAGTTGAACAGATCAACCGGGCGAAACTATATTTCCGTAGCCAACCGATCACTGTTTCTTGTGATCAAAATGACAAAACTTCTAATTTAGGGGGCTGAAATTATGTGACCTCTGGTTTAAAGTGTCAAAGTGGTCTATGGCCGTCATGATCAACAGAATTGGTAAGCAATCAATTAAACTAAATCAACCTTCCAATATGAGCATTCGCAACTTATTCGCCGAAAATGTGCCGATCAAGTTATATCGGCTCAAGATTCGTGAGATTTATTTGTTGTGTACAGTTTGACTTACTTCGCCTTCTTCTGACATTTTCCTTTACAGCAGTATTTGCAGCCATCTCCACAATTAGGAGATTTTAAACTCGGTGGAATGCAATAAGGAGGAAGGAGGATCCATTTTTCCCAATTACTGCTACGTTTCGATCTGCGAAGGAATTTCTGAAATAGATAGAATGACAATGGTTTTATTACTTGATCACGAAGAATTTAATCATAAATTTCAATTCCGATGTCTGATTATTTGCGACATGCTGTTTATCGATACAAAATTGGTGGTTAAATGAGTTTATGCCGTGGTGAATTTAAATGAAACTTTTCGTCCCGAAAGGAAACTCATCCCACTCTTCCTGTTAACGCATGGCCAGTTCCTTGGATTTCACGGCCGATAGTTTCCAGAATTCTTTTTTCAGGAAAATACGTCTTGAGTCAGAAACATATGTTTGTCGGAAGATTATAAAGATCTTAAAGACGAAGAAATTTATCATCTTTTATCAATAAGTCACAACTATAAAGCGATTGGTAATATTCGAGCAGGATAATCTGTTGCAAGTTAAGTTCAAATTTAGTCGCCCTTGGTAATTATTTTGAATTCTTTTTTCGAGAATCTTCTACCAGATTGAGACTTCGAGACTCTTCTACCTACCTTGGTTTTAGTTCGTGCTGGTTAATGTAATTGATTGGTTCTTTTGTTGGCAAACCTTACGACAATACACGGCCACACGACATTTTAAACAATCGAAGTTTACCCAAACGCCTTTTTCCTTTCATAGCGTGTCTTCGGTAGTGTTATATCACGCATTCAAGGTCATTTATAATCGGTGGTCTTTTAATAATGATCCTTAAAGCTCATTCTGATGCCCATGAACTCAAACCAAGGAAACATTTAATCAGGCCGACGAACCGACAACTGGCACTATTTAATGGATGGGAATGGTAAGGTTCCTGGCAAAAATATTTTTATGTGGTTGTTAACAACTTATTCCGCTTACCGTTTCTCAGTGGTATTGCCAGGAATTAAGTCAATGTTATTTTTGGAGGGGCAGGAAGGATCTTGAGTGGGCACAAAAGTTGGGGCCGACGGTGCCAAATTTGGTGTACTTTCTTCTTTGTAGTTCCATAAAATGCAGGCAGGCAGGCCGAACACAAAATATCTACGATCAGCAGTCGAACGGTTCATTACCTCATTCAACATCAATGCAGTGTTTATTGTACCTTTTTTACAATCAATACGCTAGAATATGCGTTGAACAGAAACTTTCTTGAAGACGCACGGATATTTTGCTGTTAGAGTTCAATTATACAGGGGAAATTAGGCAAAATAGCAGAATCATCAATATATTTTTGAGCGGCCAAACTAAATTTTTAGGTGGGCCTATGCCCACCCAGCTAAAGCTGACACATTTGTCTGGTAGAAAATAAAACATATTCTGAAAAATAGAGACATCTTGGAAAACTCAAGATATGAGTCAAAACAAGACGAGTATATGAAAAAGAAACAGAATGGCAAATGCGAGGTTTTGCAGACTTTTGCCATCAACTATACAAAAATCCGCTTAGTCAATAACCAGTGAAAGAACCACCCAGCTAAATGAAACTACTCACTATCTAACCATTGATAAAACAAAACTAAACTAAATAAAAAGATGTTTTCAACTGACGTGATGACAACGTACAAAAGATTGTTTCAGTTTGCTGTATAGTATACAATTGATGCTCTTAAATGAATTTTCACAGTTAATTTAAACAATATTAAAATAAATTGCTTACCTTATGAGGATTATGTCCGAGCAAAAAGTCCTTCAACAAGAAATTATGTTGCAAAAGTCGTTTCGATGGCTCTAATTCAGTGTTCGTGGTTCTTTTCGACAGGATCTGTAAGTTAAGAAACGTGAGTTGTAACGTGCAGAAAGTATACAATACTACATAAGTAGGTATATTTACCCGGACTATGTATATCGCAGTAGATAGCGCGTTGAAGAAACTCGAAAAAAAAATCATAGAAAGCTCAAATTCACGACAGTAACTATGTCAAACATCGTATGCTCACTTTAAGGTTTCCCAAAAAGTAAATGTCTAGGCATCTAAAACTTTAAAGATCTTGTTAATGACTCAACGTTTTGACACTCTTGTGAGGTGTTTTCATTGCCATCTTAATCCAACTCTAGTCAGATTTACCTATGTTTATTTTATTATACACCTCCTCTTGTCTACTGACTCAATACAGTTCCTTAATTCCTTCGCCTTAAACGTTATCATGAACATTCTATTGTTGGTGCTTGCTTCTCAATCTTGTAGAGAAATCTGTCCTATAAATAAGCATAGAGACCGTTTCATGACAGATTGCCTCCATCAAGCTTAACAAATTCCTTGGATTATGTTAGTTCTGAACTACTGTCCGTCGTGCAGTGAAGATGCCAGTGAGACGGCTGAATATGTCTGTAACTGGCTATCGCCTGCTCCTTCATGGTCTTTTTCAAAACTAACGCAAAACCGGGAATTCACTATCAACTAACCTTGCCTTTCAGTTGAGGATGAGAGTGAACACAAGCTAAAATGACCAAGAATAGCACCAGTAATAGTAGTTTTTCCATAGTCGTATTTTTGTCAGCCTAACTTGGAGGACTTTGATGGTCAGCAAAACCGAAATCTTTCCCTTATATAACATTAGCAGACAAATAACCATGACGGAAGGATGACTAAACAACCAAATTTGTAAAAGAGGACTTACGCACTACCTTCTCTTTCTAAGTTCTCGTGTTTAGGCACAAAATGAGCGCTGTGAGCATGGTTTACCGCATTAAAAGTGCCAAAGTTAGGAGAATGCCGAAGATGTCCCTTCATTCTTTTCGGTCAAAATGACTCTCAAAATAAACGTGTTCCATGGTCATTTGTTTGCTGTTCAGCCCTTTCTTTTGAGCTGTTTGTATTAGTTCCGGTCTAACTCCCTCAAAATACTATTGCACCCACGAATTGAAGTATTGCATGGCACGAGGCAAAACCAGCGGAAGGACCTAAGATACTGAGTCAACGTAGGTTGCCACCTTTGGTTAGTTACAAAACGTCACGTTTTCCCAGCAACCTTAATTGGTCTGAAATCCGCTGAATAACTGATCGGGATCGGGAGTGAAAGTAACCTGGTAATGTTAAACTAGCCTCCTCCTCCCGTAGTCAGCTTGAACATTCAGCAAAGCTGTTTATCTCGAGACATGCTATTAGGCCCTAAAAATGCCGAAATAAAAGAGACCCCAAAATGATACGCCCGTCTGGAATTTTAAATCGCGCCCAGGATACATAACATGACGTAACTGTTAAGAAAACGGCGTTTTCAAAAATTTCCTCGGTAGGAAGCGTTTTTGAAAGGCTCCGTTTTTGGTGATCATATTCGCCGGATACGTGAGTAAGGGAAGTTAATCCGCAAAGAAAAATTTGCGTTTTCAAACAAAAACGGATATGTGTGGCTAGGCTTCTAATCGATTGTACTAGTGCATTTTTTGGCATAATTTGGGAAAACAAACACGTTTTTGCCATATTTTATCGAAGTCAGTACTGTTTGCATAACCGGCATATTTTATAAGTTAAAGAGCACATTACTAGTGCCATAATTCTCCAGTAAGTCAAGTTTTGCTAATATCGAACTAATTTTAAAGCTTTGTTCAGTCTTGTTAAATTGTCTCTTTGTGGGCCTTGGTCTAGGCGCCTGGGTTTACCGGAACTTTAGTTCCGATCCTGTCCACGCTCTCAATGTCAAAATAAAACGGTTAAATTTAACTGAACTACTGTTATATGTTTTTTTTTCCAACCTTTCTGTCGATTCAATGAATATTCTTTAACTTGCGATTACTTTACAAGCAAGTGTAATGGAGCAGGGAACTTTTTGAGGACACTAATTATTGTAGTAAGGCATCAGTGCAAGTTTTGTATTGTATTTAAAACATTTCAGGGGATAGGAAGCAATCTAGTAAAAGCTAGACAACGTTTGAAACAATTACACGTTTTGCTTTTGTTACTATATAAAAAACTAGCATTCAATTTTGAGCTTTTAAAGTTAATTTGTGAAAGCATAATTTCAGAAAAACGAGCATAATTTTAACATAAGTTTGGTTAAAAACGAGCAATGCTGGTAGCAGAATACGCTACTCTTACTAGCACAATCGATAAAAGCCTACGTGCGGCTGGGGCTTTACTGGACAGCCGGAATTAGAAATCAATACAAGAAATCGTTCCCACGAGGAAATAAAATACCCTGATTTCTGTTCATCTCATCACTCATAATTCTTTTTCCCAAAACTGTGCCACGTCATAAGGACCGAATGAACGTTTGAACAATCTTAAGCTTGGCTTGTAATATTGAAAAGTTGTGGCGACCCACTGTGACGTCACGACAGCTGTGAACAGCAGCTGCAGCGGCACGGATAGATGACGAGCGTATCATAATATCGTATTCTTAGACCAAAAATAAAGCTCGAAATAAATCCGTTTCCATTCAAAATTTATCCACACACGGTAACGTTTTTGGTAAAGAACTTCCTCTTGGCAGAGGGGCACTTCCTCAAAACGTTGACGACCATTGACGACACGAAATTATATCCTATATATTCTGTTTTGGGGTTGTATGCTCAGCTATTAATGCCAGGGTGACGTCATAACAAAAATACAAAAAAGGACAACAACAAAACAAAAGAAATCCACAAAGAAAAACAAAAACAAGAACAAAACTGGACCCCGAGAGGACTTGTGTCGGTCGCTAACGTACATTGGCGACCTTAAAATCTACGACGTCAACTTCAACCACGACTTTTCTTTAAGAATACTTCATGCAAAACAAAAAGAATAAATAATTTTTATTCTCCAGAGTATTCTTAACATTCTTAACATTCTTAACACCGTCGTCGTTGTACATACAACGTCACCCAGACCATTTCCACATGTTAAGGACGACGTCAGCTCGCAAAGTGAAAAAAACTGGTACTTAAGATCGTATTCGATCCGAGACTACAGTCGTCTTAGGAGGATTAGAGCATTTTAACAGTCATAAAACAAGCCACAATTATCAAGCACGCTTGTCAATAAACTGTGTTTTCTTCAAATGCCGAAATATCAAACGACGTAGTCGTTCAAGTCAGTGACGCCGTAGATCTCAAAATAATCTCAATAAACTGTATTTTCATTAAATGCTGAAATTTTAAACGACGTCGTCGTTCAAGTTGACGTTTTAGATATTAAGGACCCTATTTGCCACGTTGTGATGCCGTTCGTCCATCCACGACTTAGCAGACTATTTGTATTATATATCACAAAACAACGCGCTTGCTCTGATTTGACGAGCCTCATTCTCTCTCAGAGTACAGACACGCTGATGTCATTTCATTTAGTGTTGGAGTAGAGAAACAGGGATGGCGTCATGAAAACTTCTAAAACCTTGGTTATTTTATAAAACAAATAGAAAATAGCTTACTTGACTGTGTACTGTGATAGAAACATTTATGACGGCATTTCAACCAGGCTGCGTCTCGTATTTCAGCCAGAGGATTTTTCAATTAAAATGACGTCATTCGTGTTTCTATCATAGTACAGAGACAAGTAGGCTATTTTCTGTTTGCTAAATAAACAATAGAAAAGAGAGATTTCCAGAAGTTCGTTGAAAAGACGTCTAAGAAGATCATCGACACGTCGAGAAAGACAATAATGGTCATGTGACGTAATTCAAGATCTAATTCAAATAAAGTAACGTCATTTGCAAAATGAATTTCTCAATTTCTCATTGTCAAAATGAATGAAAATCTCAGAAAAAAAAATTTGGTCTGTTCACGGAAGTCTGAATGCAGTTCTTTAAATCCATCACGTCATCCATGCATCTGTCCTCAAATTGATCTTGGGTAACCACCAATGAATATGCCTACATAGACATGAAACGTTCCCGTGCCGACACACACACCCACACACACTCTCACTTACTTTCGTATTTACTTAACCTTATTTTAATACTAACTTACCTAACCTTATCACTGTGGCTTACCGACCAATGAAGGAAAACACGGTAGAAATAAGGTTGTTTTTCATGAAGCCGTGGTATAACGGAACGTTTAGACACTTACAAAAACAATAAAATACTAAGGATCGATAATATGTTGTCATACAACCATATTTAGACGAACAGGTTCATATTCATTTACGGTCAAACGTATACAATAACATTAAATTTTTCATAAAAGTTTCCTCCACGTTCTTCTAATGAGTTAAGTCCTGTACATACGACCAAATTTTTCTTGACAAGTTTTTCCTTGACAAGTTCCTGGTGAACCGGATGATTTTTCGGGATTCTGTGCATCTTCGTAGTGTTTTCGGTACATTGTTTCCTCGAAACGCTTGCCGCAGATGATATAGTTTGCTTATTTAATTTTTATAATCTAACAATACACCTGACATGAAAAATGGAAGACAGATGATTGGACCTCAAACGCGCTATTGATGAGTGAGAAGACATTTGACATATCACTATTGACAAACTCAGAGCCCCTGATCAGAACAACGTCCCAATCGTACTTAAGAATATGTTACTCGTAATCGTTTTTATACGACTCTCAAACGTCCCTAGCACATGAATAACTCGGTTATTTTCTATTCTAAGTCGTTAATTATTCATTCGTGATATTAGTACCTATGCACAGCCACCAACGCTTGATTTTTTTAAGGGCAAAAATGTGCGGTTGAAAGCTTGAAATAACTTCCTCATCCGTTATGTAAGAAAGTAAGTTGATGAGCGTTAAAACAAGTATTACTCAACTGCAATAAGCGCCACATGCCAAATAACTTAGCAGGTATTGTCTGAGTCGGACTGCCAGCTTGTGTTTTGGCAAAAAAGCTCTCCGTAGTCTAAACCATAATCTGCTGGCGCCCGGTTGTTCAAAGCATGATTAGCACTAATCTAGGATTACCAGTTAATCTGTTGTTTTTGTTTCGTTTATATTGGTTGAAAAATCAAGTTCAGTTTTCATTTTTTAAAATCCTTTTGTATACACCCGAAATCTGCGGAAGAGAAATACAACTTTTCTTAGCAGCGTGATCGGAAAGTTGTCCACAAAATGTTCGCTAATCCTGGATAAAGTTAATCGCCTTTTGAACAACCGGGCCCTGATATAACCAGCGAAACCGCCAAACCATTCATCTACACGGACTCTCGATCATGATGAAACGCGAGGGTTAACCCTTTCGTGTTTTGATACGTCTGTCCTTGACGAGTAAAATCGTCTGGCGTTAGTCAAATAATGATGAGAGCATTCCAACAGGGAAAGGTTAAGAATAAACTCTGGTTAGCTAGCGTGATATTGAGTTGACGATTTTTAGTTGACACACGCCATTGTGAGCTGACGCACGCCTGCTGGTAATAAATGCGTGTACTAAGATCAGTAGGTTGTCTCTAGAGAGGTACTTCTTAATGATAGTGAACTGAAATTATCCTCTTTAAGAGCTGACTACATACGCCATGGGTAAGCAATGAATCGCATGTGACAACACTGCGCCCAGGATATTTTAAGAGGAGGCTAGTACGTTAA
The DNA here is from genome assembly GCA_030142905.1 of Heliopora coerulea. NCBI lineage: Eukaryota > Metazoa > Cnidaria > Anthozoa > Scleralcyonacea > Helioporidae > Heliopora > Heliopora coerulea. The sequence goes on from JASJOG010000144.1 coordinate 864,879, forward strand.
ATGATCCTCCACTTGAGAGCTCTGGAGGCTCGCTCAACCAGAATATTTCATATTATAAGGTTTCTACAAGGCCAATTCCGGCTTTATGAATTGACAGTCCTTGTACAGAACGAATCTCGAAAAACAATGACATCTTGAAAATCCAAGATATGAGTCAATAACAAGACGACGAATGATTGCGACGATATTTTGACTTTATTGCAAAGTCATTGACAAATAGAAATGAAGTACAAGCAAGTCATTATCGAAATACCGAAATATCATCGCTATCATTCGTCGTCTTGTTATTGACTCATATCTTGGGTTTTCAAGACGTCATTGTTTTTCGGGATTTGTTTTTTACTCTATCTCATCAAATTGTCTGCTGCCACCGGATTTTGTGCAGAACGCACTAGCAAGATATAATGTAGAAATTAGCCTTCCCGGTCATCTGTCAGAAGTATCGTACCCTCTACGCCATTCGGTTTTAATTTTTAATTTTTTAATAGTCTAATTCATATCACGAGAAAAATTAAAAGATAAATAAGATAACATCGATGGGATAGCGAATTTATTCGTTGGACAGGACAACCCCACTGGATAATTTACCGAGACTTTTAATAATCGAGCCCAAATAGTTGGCTAAGTTAGATGAAGCATGGAGTTCTGGTGTAAACCTGACACAAAATGGTATTTATTGTAGACATAATAATGTTCATTTCATTAAATTTGGTTAGTTTAGATTAATACCTTTACTTTACTTCGTTTAGTTTAGTTAGTTTAGTTTAGTTAGTTTAGATTAATACCTTGGTTAGTTTAGATTATATACCTTTTATATATATATATATATATATATATATTCCTTTCTGGGAAACAAGATATTCCTATTTAACGCTATTCCTTTCGCTGTTTTTGAGCTTTTTCATAAGCCAAACAAATAGATTTTCAATTGTTACTAACAACAATCTTTCAGCCAATTCATATAAGTTTGGTACTTAAGGCATGTGAGCTTTTTAAAGTGATATTACAAAAATGAAAACCACGTTCACTGTAGAGATCACCGTCTTAAGCATTGTCCGCAGGCAACCGCATGTTGAGAATGCTGATAGATAGAGCGCTTTTTCGCAACAAACTCACAAGATTATGATTCTTTTCTTTAACGTAACAAGATAACATTAACTAATGAAAGGTTCTGACAAAGTTCGCACAATTTCCAACGCGCAGTCCAGTTATTTATTGGTCAATGGCTTTGGCGATCGTGCGCTTATTTTCTGAATGGAAGCTGCTGAGAAGGGAATTTTCAATTGGTCAAAAAATTCAAATTGCTCTAAGAACTGGGACTACCAGGATTTGTCAATATTCTTCTAATTTGTCTTCATGGCAATTTTAGTTAGACAGGTCGTTATATTTGTCCTCTTTGGTTTCACTCGGTTCTGGGGTGACAGAACTCATTTCCAGACGACCAACAAACGGTAATTTTTCGCGAGTCTTTCTCATTTGATGTAAGATGTTGGCAACAATGAGATTAACGGTTAACGCCAGCACGGCCAAGCCAAGGTAAAGCAAAGTAGTATCGATAAGAACCATCTGAAGAAAACACGAAAACATTGGTTTAGGTTTTTAAAACTATCCACGTTGATTCCGGGAACCACTTGAGATCAACATGAAATAACCTACAAAATATACACATATTTCACCTACCGTTTCCGCTCTCTCAGGAACAATATCCCCAAGGCCGATAGTAGTGAAGGTTATGAAGGTAAAATAACATGCTGTCCAGTAGTCCCAGCCTTCGGAGATGGAGTAGATCCACGCACAGAAACACAGAAAACTTCCAAATATGACAAGAGCAAGCCACACCGGAGCATTTATTTCTGTATCACCTTTTAAACTGAAGGGGCAAGAAAAAGAAAACTGTAATCTAGAAAATTGTTCAGCTTTGAAAATCTGTCGTATCTCAAAATTAATAATGATGAACGAAGAAAACAAAAAAAAATTAGTACCGACACGTTGGGTTGGAAATGTCATCTAAATACTGAAATCTGAGTTACTCGGTCACACGGGTAGATTCACTCCTTCAGGGGTTAAATGGACAAAATTTGAATCGTTTAATGTTGCGGATGAAAAACAGATAAAATAAAATGGTGTTTCGAAAAGAGAAAAAATTGTAGCTAAATCTGGAATAAATCTTTTTTATATTTGGGTGAAAGTGTCCCCATCCAAATAATAGAAAATAAAATAAAACGTTTTTCCTTGGGTTATTCTTTGTTTGTTCTCTGTTGATCACATTTACTGAAACTATTAGGTACCCAGTGGAGTAGTCGTAAAATATTAGGAAGGGTAACGCTGTGCACTCTGATTGATCCCAGTGTTTCAATCCGCTAAATGTAGCGTTTCAACCTTATAAAATCAGGTCTACGATCAACACACATATACCAATAGATTAATGCATGTTAAATACTTATCTTAGTTCTGCTTATGTGCCCCTGTTTATAGTTTATTACATTATTTATAGTGCAACAAGATGTCCCTTAACATCTTATGAAGTGTAACCTTTGTCATTCAAAATTTTGGAAAATGTAACGCTTGTCATTCAAAATTTTAGGAAGGATAACGTTTGTCATTCAAAATTTTATTGAAAGATAACACCGTTATCCTGCGTTACCGTGCGACTATACCCCTGAAGGCAGCTCAGTTTCGAGGAAAACAGTTTTATAATAGCCTTGTTACTTCGCGGAACGGTGAATGCTCACCGATAACCACCTCGAGTTAAGCCCTCGTACACACGACCAAGTTTCCTTTGACAATTTTTCTTTGACAAGGAACCTTGCTCAAAAGCCGGTCATGCCAGCTTTGAAAAAGGCGACTTGTCAAGGAAAATTGTCAATTCTTTTCTTAATCCGCACGCTCTCAAGTTGTTCTCTCAGAGCGTTTTTCTGAGAGAACAGCTTGAGAGCGTGCGTATTAAGAACATAATTACCAAGCTACCACAATCACATCATTGTCAATTCTTGTCGTACGCACGAGCAAATTAAACTTCTCAAATGAAAACTTGTCCATGTGTTCAAGGCTTTAGACGACCAATGGTTAGAGGAAACTGAATCGAAAGAAGCGTCTTAGGATCTCCTTTGAGAAAAGAGACTCCTCTGTCTTCTTCATTCCTACTGCGATGAGGATTTGTAATATCCGTGGCATTCAGTTCATGTTAATTATTTAACCTAAAACGTCAGTTGACAAAAACGAATGGAAACTTAAAAAAATTATACATGCGTATGGTGTTTGGCACCATCGTTTTCATTCATTACCGATTGCATTGAGGTCATTTAAGTGCAAAAACCCCAATACCAGACTTGTGTTAGTTATCCGCTGTTGAATGAAAGTAAGGAATAACATCTATACTAGTTTCATTTATGAACTCTATGGTTCGAATGATTTTGAATCTAAAAGCAATTTGCTGATCTGACATTTAAATCAGATCTCGTATTTAGAATAATTCTTAGCAAGGTTAAGCTGCACAGTTTCTTATTCTGCTACAGAAAGCCCTAAGCCGCACGTTTCATCACACCTTTTCCACTCGTAGTTTGGATGAAGATAACTGGTCCACAATCGGATTATTTCCGCACACATCTTATTGATAATGTTCGCCATTAGCTTGCCCAACACTGCCAGGAACATGATGTTAAAAGGAATCCCTACAAAAGAGTAGATGACGCAAAATATTCGTCCAGCTGTTGTGGTTGGGGCGATATTGCCATAACCTGAAACACATTAGAATAAAGTAGAATTTCATCGTATGTTTCTCGATCCGTTATCCGGGTAAAATATTTGAAAGGAATGATGGACACGAATTCCGAAAGCTCCGTCTTGCCGCTCTTTTACGTTTAATGTTGCTGGAGAAACATATTTTTAACATGAAATTACCCAGCTTCATAACAATTCTGGATTTAGTAGTGGAATTTGTTGATAAGAAGCATATGCTGAAATTAAGACTACATACATAAGTCACAAATTTCTTGCAAAACACTGTAAGATCTCAACGATTTTAAGCATAAAAAAATAGATATCTATGGATTAAATAAAATAATAGTGCATGAAAATGATTTGAACCAAGGAGTACCCAAAAACGTTACATGTCTCAATGTTACAACAAACTGGATGATCAGTTTTCAACTTCTGCTAATAGCCTACTGCATTAAGAGGAGTTAAAGCAAAGGAAGAAATACAATACGAAAATGACATGTTTTTAATAGTGTTTAGCAGTTTTCATCATACAAATCCCTTCCCCGGCATGATGTGTCCTGTTGACTATTAAAATCGTCAAGCGTTGGCCAGAGTGAAATAATTAAAATTAGAAAAATAGAATACTGAGTAGACAGTGCCAAATAAGGTAAAAAGTTCAAAGGTTGGTAACTGCCGTGACTGATTTCCACGAATTCCAACGTTTCGAGCAAAGACTCTTCGATCAGTCACGGCAGTTACCGACCTTCGAACTTCTTACCTAAAATAATAAAAGACTGAAAGTCTTTAAATATTTCACTTAGTAAAGTAAATGGTTTGAACCCGGGATAATCGGTACATGTTGGTGATAGTAGATCGTCCAGGTTAGTGTAGTCTTGAGAAAGACTTTTGGTGAGTGATGTTTCGACGGCCTCAGCGGCGGTCATCTTCAGAGTCGAAAAAGAAGAGTAGTCAGGAACAGTCAGCCTGTTTATGCAACTGGTTCATTACTTCACGGGTGTGAGTCGTTGTGGGAGGTCTACGGTTTATGGGTGTGCGTAACCCTGTCCACAAGATGCTCGGCAACTTTTGAGCAACTTTTTCAATTTCAGGCAACTTTTTCAGTTTAGGGAAACTTTTTCAATTTCGGGAATCTGGTCTGTGTTGCTTATAAGGCCCGAAGAGAAAAAAGGAAACGTCATATTATGCATAAATTTGTTTAGTTTTTTTCAGTTTTGGAGTTTTTTGGAGGTTTTCTTTTGTCGTTTTGGACTTTGGAGGCATGTTGCCGGCTACTGTCGTGGCCGTCGTCCAAACCTTCAGTTATTTTAGCATTTTATCTTGTCAGCGGTGTGCAAAACAATATGGCGGATGAAGGCGATTTATCAAGTTCCAGTGACTCGGAAGAAAATCAATCAACCGAAGCAAATCCTTTTCAGGTAGCAGCTGCAGCAGGTGCCCGATTGAATGCCCCAGAAAAGGCCGACATTTCACGTCCAAGGAAAGTACGGACCAACCGAAATGGAAAGAGAAATGTACGTGGAACAGTCGATCCAAATGTGTCTGCTTGGGAGAGGGTCAAAGAATTCAAAGGCGAGTTTCTCACCGTTGTTTCGGGAAACCTAATATGTGATTCATGCAAAGAGATACTTTCCAAGAAGAAGAGCTCTGTGAAGAAGCACATTCTAACCCAGAAGCATATCAAGTTGAAGGATGCCATCAAAAAAAGCAAAATGAAAGATCAAAGTATAAAATACCTCATGGCCAGGAATACTACAGCAAAAGGATCAACATTACCCGAACATATGCGAGTTTATCGATATGAGCTGGTGGAAGCTTTTATAAAAGCTGGTATTCCACTTTCAAAAGCTGACATTATGCGGCCATTTCTTGAAAAATATGGTCATCGCTTGACATCCCGTTCACATTTGGCTGAATTTATTCCCTTGATCTTCAAGAAAGAGAAAGATACTCTTAAAGCTGAAATTGAGGCAAGTGATGAAATTTCTGTTATTTTTGATGGTAGTGCAAGATTAGGAGAAGCATTAGCTATTCTTGTACGGTTTGTTAACCAGTGGAATGTTCAACAAAGACTTGTTAAGTTAGAAGTTCTAGCAAGAAGCCTAAATGCAGAACAGCTTGCCCAGCGCTTAATCCAATGTCTTACTGTTGAGTATGGAATCAAACCCAATCAACTTCTGGCAGCAATGAGAGACGGGGCATCAGTGAATGAGGCTGGGTTGCTTCAAGTTGGTTTTTACTGCCCCAACATATTTGATGTTACATGTTTCTCTCACACAATTGATAATGTTGGCAAGCACTTTGAATTTAAAGTCCTCGATACCTTTTCAAAGTATTGGAACACAATGTTTTCCCTTAGTCCAGCTGCCAGATTGCTATGGAAGACTAGAACAGGAACTGCCATGCTCCTTACGTCAGATACAAGATGGTGGAGTAAATGGGAAGTACTGAATCGTGTTGTGGATTATTTTGGAGATGTAGAGCCTTTCCTCAGAGAAAATTACCTTTCTTCCAATTGTCGTATGAGGCTGCTGGATTTGTTTGATGATCCAGTTACTGCTCGTGACTTACAACTTGAACTTGCTGTAATGATTGATGCTGGCAAGCACTTCGTTTCGGCAACTTACTACCTTGAAGGAGATAGCCCCTCAGTGTTTAGTTGCTATGAACGTTTATCGGCCTTAGCTCACGCAACAGCCATCGGATGTTATCCAAACACAGAGGCAAAAGCTGGACAACTTGCTGCTGGAAAATTGCAACTATATAATCAATTGGTTGCACAAGCAAAGGCTTGCGTTACCCCTGGGTTCAGATTCTACCAGAATAAATTCAGTGTGCAATTTTACCACACAGTACGTGCATTCAAAACTGCTCGATTATGCTGTCCAGTGAAAGTGCAAGAACTGCAATCAAATGCAGCCTCTGTCCAGGAACTGAAGCAATTTGGATTTTTCAATGATGATACGATAGCCCAGCTGGACGAAGAGTTTCCAAATTATCTGGCAATTGCAGATGGTGTAGTAATTGAAACAGAGGAGGGAAAGGTTAAGTGGTGGTCTGATCATGAGGTGGATCTTCCCAGTTGGTCAGCAGCTGTTAAGAAGATCTTATTAGTACAACCTAGTTGTGCTTCAGCTGAGCGGGTGTTCAATTTGCTTCGTAACACTTTTAACAAACAGCAAGATTCAGCCTTGGAAGAAACTGTTGAGGTGTCAGTTATGCTAAGATACAACAAACGTAATGTCATGGCATAGACAACCCATATTGCAGCAAGGCCTCTTAACTTTGCTTGAACATATACTTTCATGTATTAACATATATGTGATTAATTGTTGTGTTACTTATTTCAACAAGTTAGAAGCCCAGTCGTCATTAACAGCTACATTTTGTAGTAAGTATGTAAAGGCCAATATTAAAATGGGAGCAACCATAAAACAACTTTTAGAAATATTGAGCAACTTTTGAGCAACTTTATTGAAAAATTTGAGAAATTTTTTCACAAATTTCGAGCATCTTGTGGACAGGCCTAGGTGTGCGTCATTGGCATTGTTAGAGTGGGTGTATTGTTTAGCCGTTTGTTTTAAGTTTTGAATAAGCCTTTTGTAAGGTGGTAGTAATTGTTGTGATATTATTTCCTACTCATTCTGCTCTAATGTTCTTTGATCTTGCATTCTAGATTTTTGAGTTGTTGATTTAAAAAGTACTGAATGACGTTCATAGAGAATAGCTTGGTTTTTAGAAGAAAAGGTTGCACGATGGACTGATTTGTAAGTGGGTAAAGTTTCAAACTATATACCTCAAAATAGCCGGAAATACACAGGCAGTCAAAAAGAACTGCTCAAGCTCAACTTTTTGCACAGTGAAGGATTACCATCGCTTACAACCTGCACCAAAGACTTTAGTTAACCTCTATGCCAGAACACTTTATTTCCCACATGTTTCCCACAGACATATCCCACAATTTTCGTAAGGATTTGTTGTCATTTTAAGCAGTTTTCAAGGGAAGGTATGTTCTTTTCCAAATTTATCAGAACATCACTTCGAATGATTGGTAAAGCGAGAATCTCAGGCCAGGTGCGAAGACTATGGGTCCAAAAACCAAGGATAGGTCTTGAAAATCGCGGGAAAGCGCTTGCATTATCAGAGGAAGGCTACTCACAAAGAGAGATCGCTGTTCGAGCAGTGGGCTACAGTCAAAGAAGTGTCAGTGATATCTTGAAGAAACAGCGACTGACAAATGTGAACTGCCAATGCTGCCTGGGAAGGATTTCCGCGCAAACGCTTAGTTAATTTGATTGACAGCATGTCTAGCAGATGCGAAGCTGTCATCAAGGCTAGAGGAGGGCCCACAAACTATTAAATTTTTCCTCACTTGTAGTTTCAAGTCTTATTTTTGGTGTTCTGTGATAATGTTACTTAATATCACTGTCTGCCCTGCTGGTGAGCAGTTCTTTTTAATTGCCTGTGTATGTCGAACTTGCACCTTAGTCTTGGTAGCTCAATGGTTAGAGCGTCTCACCGGTCATCAGAAGGTTGCGGGTTCAATCCCCGTCTGGGGCTCAGAAATCGTTTTACTGAGTGTAGAGCTTGACGATCGTTTATCTATCCCAATAAGTGGTGTCCACTAGAAAAATTTTTAGACACCAATCCGGGAGCGTCAAAGCAACGTTCACGCGATTGATGACGTCAAAAAAGTTATATACAGCCTTAATTGTACGAAGCGTGTTGGTAACAAGGCAGAGAAACGCCCAAACCAAGGCTTACGATCACTTGACAAAATTTTCAAGTACATTTGGGATTGAGTTTCGATCGTACAACATGGAAAGAAACCACTGCTTCGAATGCCTTATCTTCCATGTTACGATAAGCAATTGAGGGAAATTAACGATTAAATTACTCCGCCACCAAGAGAAGATTGGGGGAAGTGCTGTCAGCGTTAGCCCAAGTGCATTTGCAGATTTTCCTCGAGGCAAAGACAAAATTTAACTGTGAGTTTCCTTGGCATCACTTTGTAATACTACGACCGCCGTGGAAAATTTTGAGAAGCATCAGCCGCAAAGGGAGGACAAAGGTTAATGCCTTAGATTTCCTTTCACAGCCGGTGGTGTGCTTTGATATGAATGCGGCCTTTGTCTTCTAATTCTTTCTCGTGTTACTCACGAAGGAAAGTTAGTACCAGATAAGGGATCTCCCTGTCCCCTAAATCTCCCTCATGTTCTTCATGAGGGAAATTTAATAGACATGCACACAAAACACACGAAATTTCCATCTTGCATGAGCAATGATGGAAATATCGAGGCTTAAACGTCTTCGGGAGAACAAAGTAGTCCGAGGTGATAATGCGATTACGTCGCTAAAACAAATAATTTAAACGATAGTTTACCTATGGTAGTCAATAACGTTGTGCAGAAGAATATCGAACGAAATAATGTCCACTGTGGGTACTCAGCGCTGACTCGTCGCTCATAGATACTTCCTAAAACTTTTCTCCACTTTTCTATATCACTTGCAGTCATATTTCCTGCTGTTTCATAAATAGTACGACCCACCAGTGATGAATTGATGGTATCAGCTTTAGTTTCCTAAAAAATAGGAAATGACCACAAACATCAAACATTAAGCCGTATCAAACATTAAACATTATCGATCGTTATTAACCAGCAATGGTAGTGCTAATGGCCGCCATGGAGGGGGAGTACACATCTGCATCCTGGGAAAGTTTTAATCCCCCAAGTTGTAATGAAAGTGTAAGATTTAGGTTACTCAGTCACTATTTCAGAATGGAAAATGTAATTTGAAATATTTATCCATCTGAATTGTTTCTAAGAAGTATTGTTATTCAACGAGCTTTCGGTTGCCAGTCTGCAACCTTCAAAGGCTGATTTTTTGTATTGTGATATTTATAGTTTTGATCATAGCACAATTTCATATCAGAAATTTGCGCTCCAATGATATGTGCGATATTTGTATAAGACTGGAACAGTTTCCATTTCTTCTTTCTTGCCGGTGAAAGAGACTTAAAAAAACAAATCCAGACAATTTGAGATTTCGTTTCTGCAGAGTTTTTCCAGACGCATAGCTGAGCTCTGGTTTAAGGTTCTCAATCATAAAGCCTCGTCCACACGAGCAAATTTTCCGCGGCAAGTTTTCTGTGACAAAGATATTTGCTCATGCAGAAAGACAGTAAACGCTATGCTGAAAACGTGTTTGTCTATGCGCCAGATATGACTATGGACTGTGGAGACATAACCGAAGAAGCCACTGCCAACTTCTGAATATGCGGCGAATTTTCTGTGACGGGTCGTACACACAAACAAACTTCCCCATATGGCATTTTTTCTTTGCCACGTAAAAACTGGTGTGCCAGTTTTTCATCAAATGCGTTTGCCACATAAAATTCGAGCAAATTTTCATATGTATACGAGCAAATAAAAATGGTCATTGAAAAACTTGCCGCAGAAAATGTGCTACTGTGGACTAGGCTTAAGTTGACAGTCAGGTGGGCCGGCTAAAAAATGCACTAGTACAAATTTTTAAGTTCAAATTTTGAGTACAAGTTTTGCCCGCATTTCCGGACGGCAGTTCGTTCTAATGAGATAAATGTAATAAACCGAGATGTGAGCAGATGATATCTGTCACAACAGTGTAAGCAAAAATTTGTCATTTCCAACTGACCTATTAAAATATCGTAATTAATTCTTGAACAACAGGAGCACTGGGTGTTGTTGTTGTGCTCGGGGTCATGTTTAAAAGCAGAGAACAAAACAAAAATTGTAGTATGGACTAACTTATAGAATTGAAAACTTACTATGGACGGTGTTGTCATAAATATTGACTTACATTCAGTGCTTGAAGGAGCTCTATGATTTCAGTAGAAATGCTAAGTTGTACGGGCTCCTTCTTTTCCAGAAACAGGAATACCGCCCCACCAAATAAGAGGTAGATGCCGTTCAAGAAAATTAACAATACTGGCTGCCAAACGAACTTTCCATTTCTGAGAAACTTTCTCAACAAATGCCACGCTGCCATTTTCTTTCTGTCATTTCCCTTCGGTTGGTGAGGTTCTTTAAGTAAATCCTCTACCTGTTTGTCACGGACGCTTTGAGACGCCATCTTTAATGTCTTATCGGTGCTGTCGGTTCGTTAAATTTGGGAACTATCTCAGTTTGGCATCAAGGCGATAAAAATTTGTCCCTTCCTCACAGCGAAGCGATAATTTTTTTATCACCGACGTCGTATCTTGCCTCATTTCCTATGTGCACTTTCAATCTCAACGTTTAAGTGGAATTGCTCCGTTGATTATTAAACTACTAGAGACCCGTAAGTCTTCCATGACACGAAGTATGTAACTGTTGAGGATGATGGCTGCCACTAATTATTACACGTCATTGTCCAATTAATTTTTGTTTTTGTTGGTGAAGATATTCTTATTCCTGACAAGAGATTAGGACAGTGATGTTCGATCTGCAGGTGTCATTCGATAACAAAGGTTCACATCGTTATTCTCCAGGGCAACGTGAATTGTAACGTTCATTGTGATGGCTTAGGTTGTCCCAATCAACGTAATTACTATAGACGTTCAACGTAGACACAAGCCGTTGGGGCATTTACGACTTGAAATAAGAACAGGGGTTCTCTGACCTTATCGTCACGAAAATCATGAATCCATAATTCATAAACATGATATTTAAATCCTGCTACGAAATTAGACTTAACTTCAAATATTCCATTCAAACCACAGATAAAACAGATTTCCTGTTAGTGAATGTAATATTTGCTGCGTTACTGTGCCAGAAACAGGACGGAAGGTTTCTATAAATTAAAACAATTAAGTTTTATGAATTTTGCCTCAAGCAAAGATGTTAAAGCGCGCTCAATTCAGATCTAGTTAAGTTTCAAGTTCTTAAGTATTAGGTCTAGAGTTTTCTTGGTTTTCTTTTGACGATAATTGCCACGATCCTCGAAATGACGCCTGTAACACGTTGGCTTTTGCGAATAAGTTTTGTTTACGTTTTTAATGTTAGAATGCCAAGCATAATAAACCAAGGAAACATTCACTATGTCCCGATCGAAGTCTTTTCAAATTATATGGTAACTTTGTTGGGGTATTTCCAAATACTACAACAGATGAGCAAGTTTTGAGAGGAAAGTCGCGACAGATGTTGCTGGTTTACCCCCAACCAATTTCATAATTGTCAGAATTAGCAAGGGAAAAAAAAAAAACACAGAGAATTTTCCCGGACATATTTGGCGTAACGAGTCTCTTGAGAGTTTCGTGGAGGTTATGAGAGCAAAAGGGTTCTGGTGGACCGAGTTGGTAACTTTTTTTTCCGATGTTGGGGCGTTGTACGCCCAACCCATGCTAAAGGCTAAATAATGGCTTTCATCGCTGAACGAAAACTATCACTCTCCCACTAAGCGATAATTGACGATTGTCTTTCATAATTCACAAAGTATATCGAAGACAATTGTTCACCGAATGTACGAGCAATAATGGATCAAAGAACGTACTTATTAAGGTCTGGCTGTTACTAAACAATGTGTGGGGCCTAATAAAAGCTAAAAAAGGTTGCAGATCACAAAAACCGAATATCAACATCTCATAAATAGCCCGAAATGTGAGCTTACAACAAGTCAAAAGTATGAAGATAAAATTTCGATTTTATTTCAAAGCTTTCGTCTAAATGACCTGACAAACATTTTGAAATAAAGTCGAAATTTTATCACAATATGTTTGTCTGGTTTATCAGCTCATATCTTTAGTTATTTACAAGATGTTTACTTCAGATTTTGTCTGCTCTCATGTTACTAATTTTGATCATCGTCCGAGATTTATGGTAACTAACATTGACCCACATTCTGAACGAAGCTGTCAGGCATAATTACTTCTAACAACTTTTCAATCGTTTTTCAGCAACTTCACTGGTTTGTTGTTGCTCCCATAACTATTCTGCACACACAAAATTCACAATGACTATCTACTGAACATTTTCTGGAAGGAGCAAATTGTATAAAATTGGCGGATTTCGCGCCGACGCGTATCCATTTGCATGAGTGAGACTTGACTGCATAACAATGGCGTAACTGGGGCACTTTTACTGAGCGGGCCAGACGGGGACTTAGTAAATTTTTTGGAGGGGAACAGTTGGTACAAATTATTGAACTCTTCAAATAACTTTTTATATGTTATCTATACAGTTCAATTCTACAGATCTGATGCGGTGCATCTCGTAGACTGAAATATGTTACCTTGGCCACGTGCAACAGCGAAAATACCTAATTTGAAAGTTCTTGAAGATAACATTGCTCTACAATTGCTCTGTCAGGTGAGACGGCCCTTGGGGTGGCCCCGATCAGTACGGTACAACTCACTTTTCCCCAGGTTCAACACAAGCAATTTCAGGGATGCAACTAGAATGCCCATAAAACGGACACGCTGGGTTAGTTGTTGCTGGTTCCAGTTGGTGTTAATGCGTGTTCCTATTGATTCTTCAGACGCCAAAAAACGCATAACATGATCACAGTTATCGGGAGTGGGCAATTCAGTTAGGAGTGTCGCTCAGTCTTGAGATGTTGTTACAATATCATTCAGCGCTTGGTGCTGTAACAACTGATTAATGAGGTCGGAACAACTCTGACGATAGTAACACATTTGTTCTATCAGTACAACCTGTCATAGGCCCAACAATCGTGAACAACCGTTATTGCTTCAGCTATGGCGAACAAAGTTTGAAACGATTATGAATGTTGTTGGTATTATGAACGCTGTACAAGGAAACCACATTGTCTTGTCTTAGTATTGTTCATTCAGCAATGCTTTGCAAACGTTTGTGAGGTTTTATATGTACAACGAAAACTTAATGCGATCAATGCGAATGTCTTGATCGGAAATGCCACTGAAGATTCTTTCAAAAGCAAGTCGACACGAAAAAACTGAGGATCACTCTTCATTTCCAGCACACAAAAAATTGCTTTTTCGTCAAGTTTGCATCAAACTCATTTCATCAACAGGTTGTCCTTGTACGTTCATTTTTTGACTGTATCATACATATAGAAGAAATTCTTTAACCAAAACTCCAGTTCACAATAACTAACCGGATCTTTTTCATTTTGAACACTGTTGAAACAAAACCTTCTCCTGCATGAGGTAATGGGTTAGGAGGCAACGTTCAATAATATTCTTATTCTAAAAAGTATGACTCCTTCAGAGCTCAGTATGCTTGTCTTTTAGTTCTTCAATTCGTTGTATAAAATCACTCTTCTCGATACAGCCCTTGCATTCTTCATCCCAACTGTTCAGGATTTTTCTTAGGTCTTTGACGCGCATCTTCTTCAAGTCCACGTTTCTCACGTCGATTTTTTGCTCTATAATAGTAGACACAAACCCGTGAAATTAACTTAGGGAAATTAGCTGCAAATTTAGTTGAAAACCAAACCATTGATATCAGAATGAACGATTAGATAAAATTAGAGATCTACAGGATGTCGATTCAAGTCAGTGCTTTCAGAACAGTGCGAGGAGGATGCTCTTGAGAGTTGGGAATAAGAACACGAAGTGACATTTGAATTAGTGATTACTTATTCACCGAGTGTCAGATCTGAACGGGAAAGTATTTACCGGAGTTTGGCGAAAGGGATGTCACTTGGAAGAGTATTTATAAACCAAAAAGTTGGCTACGCCTCGATTTTCAAACGTGTTTGATCTCAGGAACAACCATACTGCTTCGTGTTTTCTCTTGAAATTTTAGGCCATTTTTGGGGATGGCGGTTACAATCAAACTAAAACGACCTTAATCATGTTCTTTAAAAAGTGAAATTTCGAAAGTACATGAAGTTTAAAATCCTGGGCTACATGTTCGGGTGGTAAAAACTACAATCCAACTGGTGTTATATCTTAATCGTTTTCGAGAGGAACTCAAAGGAAGAGTCTGAAATCCTGGGGCACAAGGTCTTTTTTCCAGTGTACTTAAATCATTAACTATGAAACTCATTCAACAAGTTTAGTTCAGGAGTACCATATTGAAGATCACAAATCTGAGAATCTTTTCCCTTGAGTTTTTCGCAAATCTTTTCTGGAGGTACGAAGTTTTTCATTGGCTTGGTCACTTCATTTAAGATCATGGTGGCAGCATCAGGAGTTCCTCCGATGTAGTAGCACTGAAAAACATAGACACACAGTACTCTGATCATGTGAGTTGAAACAAGCATCTCAAATATATATGACAATAAAGGCCTCCAGACAACAATAATCCAATACAATAACATGCACACTCATAGACGGCTTTCGAATTGACGTCACTCGGAAAAACCCTATTGTCCGAGCACAAGGAATCAAGGTCAAGACGAGGGGGTCAAAGATTTAATACTGTCAAAAAAGATGTTTACACTCAGGAAATGGAATCCTTTGTGTCTTGTCATCATAAATACTGGTTTGCTTTCATTGGTGACACCATGTGAAATTGGTCTATACCAATTCCTTCTTTCCTTTTTGTTTACCATTATCAAGATAATGTTGTCAACCTCATACTTGAATTGGAACTGTTGCTCATACTGATAATGATAGACACACTCAGACTGATGGAAAATGTGATAATAGCTGGAACTGGGGAATGTGATAATGGCCTATATACAGTACATCCTGTCATATCCTTTGTACTTGTACCAGTATTAGATACCCATCATGATGCTGGTATTGTTTTCAATTCTGGTTCTGCACTGGTGCCAATGTTAATGCTGACATTGATAAGAAAACTTGTAATGCCACTGTTGCCAGTACTGGTAGCAATACTTCATCCTGACATGTACATTATAATGCTGACAGTGATGCAGTAGTACTGATGCTCATGTAGGTACTAATACTTATACTTGTACAGACACTGATATTGACTGATACTGGCATGGTATTGGTACTTATACTGATATTAATATTGCTACTCACTCTGGTATCAGCACTAATACTGATACCAATTTCCAGGATTGTCACTAATACTGAAAACAGCATTGATAAGAATATTGGTTTTGGTATCAATTCTGCTACTGCTATTGGACACTGTCATTGGCAGTGGCACTAATACTCATATTGATACTGGTATTGATGTTGGTTTTGATAATTAAAATGGTACTGGTAGTTATACTGATACCTAAGTCAACACTAATATTGGTATAGAAAACTGGTATGGATAAAATTTCTTGCCATTAATTTAGATGCTGTTGTTTGCTAATAGCTCAATTAGTCTACAAATCATGATGGAATTTACAAACTTAATTCAATGATGCTTTAATATTTACATGTTACTTACAAATCTGTTATCCTTTCCTTTGGCTGTCTTGCAAACAGATAGCAACTTCTTTTTTATTTGGTCAGGATGAGACCTATCATCATCAGTCAATGTCTTTTCAAACTTTGTCAAGAATTTGATACAAACTGTGAATGAAAGCAAACAACCTGTTAAGTCCCAGATGACTCTGGTGTTAGCCAGAATAAAATTGTGAAGGACCACTTTCGTAAAGAAGGGCAAATGTTATGATAAAGGTATACAAGAGGGACTGAAAGCAGAAACTGGATGGAACTGAGATTAATTCAAAACTGCTGACATTGGCTAAGAAGAAAAATTTTGCATTCTAGTCACTAAGGTCATGATTGTAAGTGCAGTATTTCAAGCTGAGATGGCATTGTACCTGAACTGTTGATCTAGATAAGCACTGTGGAAATCCAATAACTCTCCATTATCAGATGAACAGGGAGAACTTTTTCAAGCTACAAGGCCAAATTGTTGTCCACTTTTGTGGGATGCCTGAATGTGCAAGGTGTAGTGGACTTAAACCCTTTGCCTTAATGCTACTCTGATGGTATAAAAATGTGGGATGACCACAGGGAAGTGCAGGTGGTGTGGAGTTATAAATGGGTCCATCAGACCTGGCAAACAGTAACATTTTACCTGTTTTTATCAACTTATCATTGTTCATTTACTTGTGCTGATCTGGTGACTAGTCAAATGATGCTGTTTGAAGTCTGGTATTGTAGTTGAGGTATTGTAGTTGATTTAGAAGTATTTCTTGATTTACAAGTAGGTATTATGACCAACACTTAGGTTGATATGAAAATATATATGATGAGACATGTTAAATTGGTAGAAAGTATATTAAAATACAATACTAGGAGATTTCATAGATGTTAATTTTCAGTTATTCCCAATATCAATTGTTTTAGAAGGTTTTCATAAGTCCTTGTCAATAATTTTATATGATATGACCTTCTCTTAGACAAGCTAATCAAAGCAAATTGAAAAGTAGACAAATAAATATTGAAAATTCCTTTTGCAAAAATATTCTCATCTTCATATGTAACTCAAAGAAATATTTGTCTATTTAATAACAATGCATTATTTCAATTAAACAGACAACATGTGTCATAATTACTGTTATTAGTACTATAGAAATATTTTTATCTATTTAATAACAATAATAATCATAGTAATCATAATATAATAAATGCAATATCAATCCTATTTTAAATAATAAAGTACCAGATGGATCCTTCGTTATGTTGCCTTGACAATACTTAGTTGTAACTGGTAAATTCTGCGTTAGAATTCCTTTGCCCATCTGATAAAATTCTGAACAAAGCACGATTGATTCTAACGTCCAATGAATATTTAGTGTATGAAAAGCATCAAACTTCAGTAAACCAATCAGCAGTTTGGTAAAAAAAAACGCTGATAGATACAACCCAAATTTCAATTCACAACAGTAACTAAAGTTTTGTTCATGACATCGAAGCATTCGATTGAAAATCAAAAGCTTTTACGAAATTTCTAAACTACTGAAATGTACAAAGTGTACAAACCATCACAGTCTCCATCTCTCAATTTTGCTTCGATCGGCGTCATCGAGCCCATTAATAAGGCAACTAAGCTATAAGTAACACAGTTCATCGCTGCAGTTGTTCGTTTAGTGATAGAAATAATCCTTAAATAATCTCGAACGACTTTTTGAAGACAAAATGACCGGCCTTTCGAGAATGCAGGAAATGACAATGTTGCTATTGCTTGGGTCAACGTGTGCCAATCCTGCAGTCGTATTTGGCGCCTTCTGATTGGCCCATCCTCAACATGTCCGCGTGCAGTCCCACGAAGTTCACAAAACCTCTATATTTCCCCCCCGGGGAAACCAGTATTTCATCAATAA